>CM076074.1:3020000-3252500 GCA_038088235.1 Zacco platypus | reverse complement strand
ACACATTTCATGTCACTTCCTGTTGAAACTGAAAGTAATGCGTTGCTAATGAGTGCATTAGCTTTAGCATGTCGATCAGACGGGATTGATTTTGCTTCTACGGGTGTTTTACGTTGATTTTATGTCAGTTGGATGTTGTAAACGTAAAGGTAAGCGAAGTTTTGAGCATTTTAACTTTCGTAACATCGTAACATTTAACTTTTACAAATGTGTTTTTGTCATTTGTTATGGGGTTCGTTTGATGTCGTTGCCTAGACTCGACGAATAAAATGTTTTGGGGTAGTTAACAGCAAATTACAAGCAATGACAGTAGTGTAGTTTTGATCTTAAACTGTTTTTTTACACTTGTATGAATGTTATATGTGTCGTGATACACTGAATTTACTAGTTTAAAAAGATCTTGTCACACCAGACAACTAAAAACGTCATCCGCCAAACATTCACACTTAACTTTATTGTTTGTCACAAGGGGATCAAAAATATGTTTTTGAAACAAAAGTCCTACTACACGAGCAGTAGTGTGTGATGTGATGCAATACCTGGTTCAAAACTTGTTAAATTCTGTTTTTCAAAACTAAAATGCCATTATTATATTGTGTATTATATGTGAACTCAACAAAAACACAATTAAAATACATTAAACTACATCATTACCACTGTATTCTCAGGAAGGAAGGGTATTTTTCTTAAATGTTGGGTTGGGCATGTTGTGACATGTTTTTGAACTTACTAGAGGAACTATTAGTTCACAAAGCAAAGCAGTTGGGACTAAACTTTTATTAATTAGTTCATTTATATTGAAGTGATCAATTTAAACAATTTGCAAATAATATTTTATTAAAAAATAAAAATATGCATTGTCACTCTTTGTCTAATATATATCGAAAAGCTAAAATATGAATAGAATTGAATTACATGAATAATGAAGTTTCACGCACTTGGCATCACTGGATATTACAAATTTTAATTTTTCACTCTTTTACAACTTTTTTTGATTTATTTTTTAATAAACTTCAAACAAAGTCGATGTACAGTCAAATACATGTGGAAGAAAGATGTAAATGTATAAAAATGACTCGCATTTAGAAACGGTTTCGATTGCTTTCTTATTATGTGAATGAAAAATAGTTTCTATTTATTTGAATTTCTGTTTCAAGAATCAAAAACAAAGGTTGTGTTTTACTGTACTTGCATATATACATTTATGAATATAAAATTTAGCAAAAATTAAATTTATAATATAGTGTTCTTTCCTTTTCTTTGAGGGAATATTAAAAACCCAAATATAATGCTTTGTTAAAACTAAAGCAAAGCGTCGCATTGGAACTGACCCTTCGCCGGCAGTTTGATTGACAGGCGATCTGACCAATCATAACCCCGAATCTGCCATTTTGTCCGAATGAAACCACATTCCTTCTGATGTTCATTCATGTTCATTTGATGCTATAAATGAACTAGTATGAAGAGATGATCGGTTCACGACACATTAAAGAGTCACTACACGGTATTTATTTTTTACATTTCTTTACAATATTTTAAACATGGAACTGTTTAATATCAAAAGTAACCTGCTCTGTCTTGTCTGTGGAGGCGTTGTCAGTGTCCTCTTTGATGTATTTTTCACTGCGTGAGAACATGATGTGTGGCGTGAGAGCATGTGGCTTGTCGAACATAGCAACAGTAACTAAAGGGGGCGGGGTTTTGCGAACGGTCAATTAGAGTTTCACACTCATCCTCTGTGAACAATAAGCCCCGCCTTCTTTGATCTGATTGGTCAATCATTTTGACAATTGACGAGCGCTGTTAGACCGCTGAGGCAGACCAGCCTAAAAATGTAACTTTCAAAGCTTTTTTTGTCATCCTAAAAATAAATAGAGCATCATCATGAATATCAAATATTTGGGGGGGACAATTTGGTCACTTATAATTATTGGGTTGGACTTGTCCGCCTCGGGCTTTCTTAAGTTTTCTTTATTTCATTGACTTCCTGTTTTACATTATGCAGGAGAATATGGATCCTCTGAAGTTGCACAAGATTGACGAGGACCTGACAAGTGAGGATGTGGCCCGGCTGAAGTTTCTGTGCGTGGACCTGATTCCCAAGAAGCGTTTGGAGCCGGTGGTAGATGCCAAAGACCTGTTCCTGCGACTGGAAGAGCAAGCGCTGCTTGATGACGGGCTTCTCATCCCTGAGCTTTTGTTCACAATACGTCACCATGACTTGCTTGAGATCCTGGAAACATCCAAAGAGGAAGTGGAAAGAAAGCTGCTGGAACGTGACATTTCTAGTAAAGGTGTCTCCGCCTACAGGTATGAGGAAAAATTCCTATTGAACAATAAATGTAAATTACTACAGTCATAAATCACCTCGTGAAGTGATTGTCTGATAGAGATAAGCACACACTTCTTGGAAAATGCTGCTTGTTCTGTCAATATTTGGTGTCACAATGTCTGTCTTGTGTTGTTTTGCATCAGAAAGATGTTATTTAGTCTATCCGAGGACATGACAGAAGAAAACCTTCGCTCAGTGAAGTTCCTTTTGGAGCTTCCGAGGGCAAAACTAGGACCATCTGCTGTGAGTTTCATTTTGAGCCCTGAAATTATAATGCAGTTATAATTAGCGCAGATCGCACACAAATGATCAATTATTGTGAAACTAGAATATGGAATTGCTGATAAAGAACTACTTAGACTGCAAAAACTAGCTTTGTAAATGATTTTCCATTTTATTATTTAAATGAAAATGGTTGCTGTTTTTTAATCCCAATTTTTGCCTACTATTATGAGTTGCAATTTAACCTGTTATTTTATTTGAATTATGCAGACATTTCTAGATGTTGTAATTGAGATGGAAAAGCAACAGAGGCTTAAGGAAGACAACCTAGATGAACTTTATAATATTCTAGACAAATGTGACAAACAGCTGGCCAGCAGGATCGAGGAGTTCAAGAGTAAAGACCGAGGCCTGGAACAAGGTTAGTGATAAAATCAAACGAATTATCCATATTTTCAAACATATACAACAGCTTTTTTCGTTTGTGTCTAATAGGAGGCAGACGCCCTCAACAAGAAAAGCCTACTAATGGACGACTGTCTTCATCCAGTGTAAGGAAGGCAAATCTTTGCCTTAAGATTCACAGTTTTCTCATAGTATAACTCAAATCATTCTCAGGATTTTTGCCGAGGATTATTTATTTATTTTGCTCAACTGCTTTAAAATGGTTCATTTTTTAATTTTATGACAGAATATTTGATAAAATTTGGGAATATCTTCGAAAAACAACCATTGGATACACAGAACCATAGGTTGTTAACAAAATGTCATGGCCCAAATGTCAAAATTTTGATAGGAAGTGGCAACAAAATCCAATCAAATTCACTCTATTTTATTAACATGTAAGTGTCTATAACTTCAAAACGAAATTGGATGTTTTCACCAAATTTGACTTATGCAAGGACACCCTGAAGACAGTGGTGGAGGTCGGACCATAGGGGGTGCTATGACTACTAAAAAAAACATATTTCCTATGGTATAGTGCCTGTATTGTCTGTAAACGGTCTTTTCCATCTATGATCATTGGTAACACTTTACAATAATGTTCATTAGTTAAACATTGATTAATGTATTAACTAACATGAACTAACCATGACATTTGTTACTGTATTTACTAATCCTCGTCAACGTTAGTTAATGAAAATAGTTTGTTCATGTTAGTTCACAGTGCATTAACTAATGTTAACAAGATTTTAATAATGTATTAGTACATGTTGAAATTAACTTTAACAAAGATAATAAATAGGAGTGCAGTTCATTATTAGTTTATGTAAACTAATGAAGCTTACTGTAAAGTGTTACCAAATATTTAAAGAAAATGCCACACATACAGCAAGACGATATGAATACAATTTCTCTCACCTAACTCATCACTTGAGGCAAAAATCCATGACATGTCCGTGTTAAAAGAGAACATTCGGCTGTTTAGTGAAGCTGATTTGCTGTAGCTTATATCCAGTTTAGGTGTTGGATCTTTTAATTTGCAGCTGCGGTTCTAATGGCAGCTTGGTAAATTTGTTGGCGATCAAATATTCAATATCTCTACTCTTCATATTTAATGTACATTTTCAGCGGTAGCAGTTCAAACCTATATCGTGTAATTTACATCTCTTCGATGATTGGTTGATATACCGAGGGAGGCTAGCCTCCTCTGCGATGTGCAGAATGATTAGGCAAGTTGATTTTGTGATCATTTTTTTTTTTTTTCAAAGCACATTTTACCAATTCCGAATCTTAATACCTACTATTAAATTATGTATTCAATCATTTATAAGAGATATATAACTGTTCTTGAAGGCTGGGAATGAAAAACGTCTGCATAATTATTAGGCAGGTTGAGAATCACATCTACAGCTTACATGTGCAGTGAATATTTTCACATAAATTCTCTAAATGAAGAGCCTTTAAAAATAACAGTTAATAATTATAGTTGTAGTCACATTCCAGTAGAGGGCAGAATAATTGTTTCTCTTCCCTCCACATCTAGTCAACAGCGCAAATGGAAACCGAGGGAGAGAATGAACGTAAGTTATATATGTAACGCATTGCATCACACAACATTATAAACAACATCAATGGTCTTTCTAAATGTATCTCTCACCTTATACATTTTTCCTTAGGGAGAGAATCTTCTGTTGACAGTGATTCAACCACTCATCCCATGGTAAAAAGAGTTGGATTACTTTTTATTCCTAATTGTTTCATTGTTAAAGTCCCCTTGTAGTAATTTTACGCCTTAAATCTGTGGAAAGTGGAGGTTTAATTCAGCCATATATGTTTGAACCAGAAACTGATTCAGAAGAAGTGGAAGAGTGAATTATACAGGCTCATATTCAGGTTGATATGTTAGGATAGTAATGCGTTTTATGTATTGCTCTCTACAATGTCGGACACTTAATTAGTAGTGTTTCGCGTGACTACGTTATCAAACGGTTAATAACGTGTTTCTAATGTTACAAACCATGTTCCCGTTCTTCATCTCAGAGTCAGACATCTGCCTTCGAACAATCAATATCCTTAGAAATGCTTTGAACAACTCAGAACGTCAGTGGAGAAAGGCATATAGTTCATCATAACATCTTAACATACATCACATACATAATTCACCCTCTATATTACTAAATGTACCTGAATTTTCATATGAACAGGAAAATATTTCTGGATAACCTTCTCTTGAGACTGCCCTGCTTCGCAATCGCAGCTTTGTAATGATATGCTAAAGCCCGCCCACATGTTGACGTGATTGGTTACAAGGTAGTTTGTGATGTAAGAAACACCGGCGATTTCCCACCGCGTTTCTTTTTCTGCGGTTTTAAGGAGAAAATACTCAGCAATGGTGTTTACTGATGAATTTGCCCATGGTTTGTCTTAAAGCATTTTAAAAACATTAAAATCTTGGTTTTCACCACAGGGGGACTTTAAATTATAGCTGAATGAGAGACTATTCAGTGCAGCATTGCTATAGATGTGGTTTACAGTTCTATAGTTTCACACTCCTATGGAAATGCTCATCACCTCTGGGTTCCTCTGGACCCTGGTGAAGAGAGCTTCATTCAAATTGGAGTGAAAATGAACAAAAAGTTGTGTTTGGTGGGTTTGAAACACACCATATTCGTATTCAAAAGGCTAGATAACAGATTATTTCATCAGGATTGGATACACATTCAGGATTTCACATAAAATGATTTGGATCAGGCTCATTATGATCAACTGTTTTACAGGATTAGTTCACTTTTTAGTTCATTTCTTGATCATTTAATCACCCCCATGTCATTCAAGATGCTCTTGTCTTTCTTTCTTCAGTTGAAAAGAAATGAAGGTTTTTGAGGAAAACATTCCAGGATTTTTCTCCATATAGTGGACTTCACTGGGGTTCAACAGGTTGAAGGTCCAAATGTCAGTTTCAGTGCAGCTTCAAAGGATCTACATGATCCCAGACGAGGATTAAGGGTCTTATCCAGCGGATCGATTGGTCATTTTCTTAAAAAAACAAAAAAAGATATACATTTAAGCCACAAATGCTGCACTGCTCTGCGATGCGCCACGCATTACATCATCACGTTGGAAAGGTCATGTGTGCCGTTGGCGGAACTCCAACTCCATCTCATTTTCTCCTCCAACTTCAAAATTATCCGACATAGTTGTTTTACCTTTTTTTGTAAAGGGCGTTGATTTAATCTTTGCACGTTCGCTTTGTAGACTCTGGATCGGTACTTCCGCCTATGTCATACATGACCTTTCCAACGTGATTACATCATGCGTGGCGCATCACAGTGCAAGATGAGCATTTATGTTTAAAAAGTGTACAATTTTAATTTATTTTTTTAGAAAATGACAGATCGTTCCGCTAGACAAGAGCCTTATTCCTCGTCTGGGATCATGTAGATCCTTTGAAGCTGCACTGAAACTGACTTTTGAACCTTCAACCCAAGTCCACTATATGGAGGAAAATCCTGGAATGTTTTCTGCAATGTTTTTGAACTTCTTTTCAACTGACGAAAGAAAGACATGAACATCTTGGATGACATGTGGGTGATTAAGTTATCCGGAAATTTTAATTCTGAAGTGAACAAATCCTTTAATAGAACCCAATAATCCCGCAGCTGACAGATTTGAAGTTTTTCATCAAGTCTCATACTCTAATCAAAAATGGCTGTTTTTAATTGCCATAGTGCCACCTCAGTGACAAATATGATTTAATAACGATTTTCTATGAATAAAATGTGTGTATGTTGCGTACTGGCTATTTCTGAAATTATATGTAAATAAAAAATGTCATTTGAAAGCGATTTGCTTTGCATTCTTCAGATTCAGCCGCCCGATACAGAATATTACAACTTGACTCAGCGGCCTCTTGGACACTGTCTAATTATCAACAACTACAACTTTGAAGAAAAGACTTCATTGACCAACCGAAGAGGCACTGAGAAGGACAAAGGTATTTTGGGTATTAACTTTCTCATACGTATTCCTTAAAATTGTGACATCTAAATTAACCCTCTCACTCTGTTTCTGTAGAATACCTTGGCCGATTGTTTCACAGAATGCATTTTACAGTCGAGGTGATGGAAGATCTGATCGCCTCAGATATAAAAGATGCGATAAAGAAGTTTGCAAACAAGGATCATACTCAAATGGGCGCTTTTGTCTGCTGTGTCCTCTCGCATGGAGAGAAAGGCGCTGTGTTGGGCATAGATGGTGACCCGGTTGAACTCCGTGAACTCACAATGCCTTTTGCTAAGTGCCGTACGCTAGCATGCAAGCCCAAGCTTTTCTTCATTCAAGCATGCCAAGGAAAAGAGCCCCAGAATGGTGTATGGGCACCAGATGGACAAGGGAAAGATACAGAAGAAATTTTAGAGGAAGATGCTTATCCGTTCATTAGTGTTCCCACAGAAGCTGACTTCCTGATCGGAATGGCCACCGTAGAGCATTACCAGTCCTTTCGGCACACTACAAAGGGGTCTATCTATATCCAGGAGCTCTGTAGACAGCTGGAGTCATGCTGCCCCAGGTGAGTTAAAAACACTGAATGAAAGAGATACATTTGAATTCTCAGATGTGCCTTTGCCGGGTCTGTATAAATTCATGTTCCAGTTCCATGTGGTTCACTTTGCAGTCTTTTAGTTTCCACCAGTTGACCCATTTATGCAGAATAAGAAATGCTATTCATACATACACTTCCATTCAAAAGTTTGGGGTTAGTTTTGTTTTTAAAAAGCTTCCTTTTTAGTTATTTTGAGTTAAACAGTAATATTTCACCATTTGTTTTATCAAATAAATGCAACTGGTGAGTGAACAAGACCCCAATCTTTTCAAGGGAATCTTTTCACCTCAGTTCATGTTGTAAAATGTAATGCGACTCTCCACCAGGTGAGGTTTACCAATACCACACATTTATGAGTTATTTTACAACACCGCATTTTTATGAATCGCTATTTTGATTAAGTATTCATGAGAAGGTGTGTGCATTCCATCCTAGGTGTATATGACTATCTTCTTTCAGATGAACACAATTGGAGATATATTTATAAATATCCTGGCTCTTCCAAGCTTTATAATGGTAGGGAATGGGACTCAATAGTTTGAAGCCCCAAAAAGTACATCCATCCATCATAAAAGTAATCCACATGGCTCCAGGGGTGAACAAAGGCCTTCTGAAGCGAAACAATAGGTTTTTGTAAGAAAAATGTACATATTTAGAACTTTATGAACTGTAATAACTGGCTTCCGGGAACAGAAGCCACAAACAATTCGCCTTCTGTAGAAACCGTGCTCCGGCCCCCCATAATGCCTCTGGGCCTCCTGCACACTGTGCCGTTATCCCAGTGTTTACCCAACACTTCAGATAAAACGCAGTGAGCACCAGGGAGGCAAAACAGATCCTGTTTCCTTCTAAAACTTACTCCATTGGTGTCATGTAGGCAGGGTTGGGGAGTAACGAAATACAAGTAACTTAGTTACGCATTTAAAATACAAAATTTGAGTAACTGTCATTACAGTTACATTTTAAAAGGGTGGTAATCAGATTACAGTTACATCTGAAAAGTATTTTAGATTACCAAAGTGATTACTTTGAGTTTTAATGTCATTTAAACAGCAATTGGTGATTCTCTGACTCTGACCGTCTGAAAAAGAGGAGTTAAGTTTCATCAACATTTTAATACTTTTAAGAGGATCATAAAAATTTTGTTATTTTTATTTAGTTCTGTCCTGAACAAGACAAAATGACTGAATTTATAAAAAAAAATTACCCAACTGTCAACTGAACTGTCCTGTCATGACCTGATGATCCACGACTGTTTTCATGTTTTGTGAGTCATTTTATAATTCACTCGTCACTGCAACTTTTTCTCACAATTTGTTTTTTCCCTCACAATTGTGAGTTTGCATTTCACAATTCTGACTTCTTTTTCTCAGAATTGCGAGATTTAAACTCACAATTGCAAGTTATAAAGTCAGAATTGTGAGATATAAACTTGCAATACTGACTTTTTTTCTTGCAATTGTGAATTTAGTGAATTTATATCTCATAAATCTGACTTTTCCCAATATTGTGAGTTTATATCTCATAATTCTGACTTTATAACTCACAATTGCAACTTTATATCACGCAATTCTGAGGGAAAAAGTCAGAATTGTGAGATAAAAACTCGCAATGACCTTTTTTGTGTTTGTTCCACACTTATTAGTATTCCAAAGTATTCTAAAGTATTTAGATGAAGTTACTAAACTTGAGTAATGTAAAGAAATACGTTACAAATTACCTTTTAAAGCATGTATTTTGTAATCTGTAGTGAAATACATTACCTACCCAGCCCTGCATGTAGGACAGTGCTTTAGAAAAATGTTGGTGTTTGATCACCTTTTTTGTCAAATACTTTATTTGAATGTTTTTATAGAGACACTGCCATTTTCCTTGGTGAAAATGCTCGCTGAATATTCATCATGTTTTAATTTAGATGGATACATAGAGTAAAGTCTGCTTGTCTGCTTTTCCCGCTAGGAATGAGGATATCTTATCCATCCTGACGAAAGTAAACCGTAAAGTGAGCACCCAAGTTTTGAAAGGCTTCAAGCAGATGCCTGAACCTCGATATACCCTCACCAAGAAGCTGGTTCTTCCCATGGACTGAAGCTTGTGATTGACTTCTGTAAGACTGGATTCACACCGGACAAGGTTCCGTTATTCCGTTACTCAGACTCTATATTAATCTTTCAGGAAGGATCTTCGGTACTATAGATTCATATTGATCTTGCTATCTCTGTGAGTTCTGGTCTTAATTATTAAAGAAGACAATGAGTTAAAGTTTACTGAATAGAGTTATGGAGATTTGGCTCTACGATCTTGTTTAAACAATGCAATAGAAGAGTCATAAAACATTTGTATTTGATATATTGGGCACAAATATTTTTAAAACTATAATGTTAAATGCGATGCCGATTTTATATCAACAGTCTAAATGATTTGGTTTTGAATTGTGTTGTGAATGCAGATCTATTGATGTTTCTAATAACCTAGAGAGTTTAATGTTGTTAAATTTGATATATCTGATGTAAATAAAAGAATGAAATAATTTGAGTGTCTTTTTCATTTAATTTCCCCCTGCAAATTAGCTTAAAATGTTAGTGTAATGTTTTGCATCAGAAAACTCTCTCTCTGACCCGGTGATGTAGGCTTCAGATTTCCCCCCATTATTATGTTACTACATTTTAACTGCATATATTTTCTTTCTGTTAAAACACATGTCTACAAGAAAATGCAAAAGACTTCCCAAAACTTGCATTAATATTCATCATCTTTTAAGAAAAGTCCCAAACTATCCCCAAGAGATCTTCTATCTGTTCCTTAAAACCCAAGATATCTTTCCCATTGACATATTATCACTGTTTCTTTCAGACAACGTCCTATATTTGGTGCACAAATACTTTTCCAATTATTAAGTAATAAAGCATTTTGCTTGGAGGATATGTTTATAAATAGATATTCCATTTTTAAAACTTGATTTTCTTAGGATATGAATGAAATAATAATAAAAAAACATAAAGGTGACAATGGAATATTAACATCAAGATTTTTTTATCATTTCTTTCACATCTTTTTGAAAACTTGAAACTTTTTCACACTCCTTTATATAGTGTACTTTTAAACCCACAGCATCTCAAGCAAGCGTCACTCTATTTCTAAAACAGGCTTCCAGGTTCTGCGTCAGAATGCCGGCTCAGTATTGGCCGACGCTGATCACGTGAGCAGCACGACACATGCGTGTGATGCTGACGCAGGAGTCGCCAATGAGTCGCCGTTCTGACGAAGAACCTGGAAGCGCTGGACGTAAACAACAGATGAGAATGACACAAAAGAGAAGATATTGTTGAATAAAGTCATTATTTTTGTTATGTTTTTGCACACAAAAAGTATTCTTGTCACTTCACAACATTAAAGTTGAACCGCTGCAGTCACATGGACTATTTTAACGATGTCTTTAGTACCTTTCTGGACCTTGAAAGTGGTGGTTAAATTGCTGTTGATGGAGGAGTCTGAAAGCTCTCAGATTTTATGGTGAGTAATTAATGATAAATTAAATTTTTGGTAGAACTAACCCTTTAAATGTTTTGTTGGGATATTGTAGCCCATATTGACTATTTCATCTTTACAGAGTATTGTTAATGTAAAAAGACTTTGTAAATGTAAAAAAGGAACATTTGGTAACACGTTACAGTAAGGCTTAGTATGACTTAACATGAACTGTACTTCTACAGCATTTATTCATCTTAATTAATGTTAATCTCAACATTTACTAATAGCCTATGCATATTTAAGATCAAAAGTTTTATCTGTTCACATTTGTTGACGCACTGTGAACTAACATGAACATTTTTATTTAACATTAACAAGGGTTATGAAATGCTGTAACAAAAGTAATGCTCATTGTTAGTTTATGCATTAACTAAACTTAACAAATGACCTTATAGTAAAGTGTTAATAAACATTTAATTATTTATTAGTTGTTTTGCAATATAATTTTTGTATCTAGTTATAGTAAATATGGGTTTCATGTTTAACTGATAATGCAAAACTGTATTTTCTTTGTAGCAGTAGAATCCTTTCATTTGAATAATGCAGTCATTTATAGACATTATGAGTGCGGTGTGAAAGCAACAAGCTTTGGGAAGGCTTTGTGGCTGGATTTGTCCAGGGCTCAATTTTAGCCCCTTCAGTCCAGTCCTGCACGTCAGACGGTGTGCAGTTGCGCCCCGTGCCGGCATGTGTACTCGTATAGACCAGGGATTCTCAAACCGGGGTCCGCGGACCCTCATAGGGGTCCATGAAAAAGTTATGAGGAAAATGTTGTAAATATTTTTTTTAAATATGAAAATAGATATAAATAATAATAATAATAATAAAAAAATTGTAACAAAAATAAGTTGCAGAATTTGGCATTATTGCATACTATGGTCTTTAACGATGAGATTATCACTCTTTAGGCTAATTTATGTTTCAATTCAGGTTTATTATTCTATGCTGATATTATCAACTTAATAGAAAGTAAGAATAGAAAGTATTTTCCAGACAATATTTTAGATTTTTTTTTTATTATTATTAACTGTACATGCATTTATATAAACATTTAGTTAAGAAAGAGGTCCCTCGCAAAAGGGGAAATGATATTTAGTGGTCCGTGACGTCAAAAAGTTTAAAAACCCCTGCCCTAGACTTCGCTGTGACGATATTATTTATGGCGGCCATTTAATTTTCTCCTGAAGGCGGAGATTCGCGGGCATTGCTCTCTGCGCGCGCTTTCTCTATCTCTTGCTCTCTACGCAGTCCACTCGGTCAATCCGTGCCCACAGACCCGGACGGCAATACAACATCAAAATATCTCCTTCTAGACTGGTCTGCAGCACTGTTTATTCAGACAGTTTAGCTCTTTTCTTGAGTTGACGGAGGTGAGGGCTTGCATGTGCATGTTCATGTGAACTTCAAAAGCGCGCGAACAGGAAAAACTTCCTGCTTTTCTCTGCACAGAACTGACAAATGCACCAATGATTTTTAAAATATAAAATTTGTTGCATGTTTTGGTTTTTAAAAACGTGCATTATATATTTTTGTTGTAATTTTTGTTTTATGAATGTGCGAATATACGATTCTGACGCCATTACAGTCCTTTTAATCATTCTCAGATGGATGAAAGTGAAACTGCCAGCAACACCAATCGGATAAATCAGGATAACAAGAATGGACAAAAGAAGGACAAAGCATCGGATGATTTAAAGAGAAAGAAAGCTGTTGGGAGGAATTCTCAAGTAAGTATTTAAGACTATTGCTTAAATGTCCTGTATGCTGTTATGTATATTATATCATGAATAGTACTTTTCTATTTTTATGTCATATAGAGAGACAAAGAAAACCAAAACAAATGTGTTCAAAAAACTAAGTTGCCTAAAAGGAAGCGGCAGCCCCTTCAACCCAAAAGCAATATTCCTGACCATTACCCTAAAAAGAAGCATGCAGGTAAGTCATTTACAGTCCGTTTTATGTTAGCAAACCAGAGTATTTAGACATGCATATCCTAATCTGTCTATATTTTCACAGTGTCAAAACAGGAGGAATTTTATTCCGTGTCAAATAGACCTCTTGGGTATTGTTTGATCATCAACAACTACAACTTTGGGAGTACGTCACTTAAAAATCGGGACGGGACAGAGAAAGATAAAGGTATTTTTTCTTAAAGTCATGTGCCCTCGTAATCTTTAATCAAAATAACTTCCCCTCCCTCTTGCAACGACATCTCTTCTCTTTACTGATGATGCGTTTACTGGCATGAGGGCGGGACCACCTGTCGCTCACAGCAATAGCAAACCGTAGCCATCCAATCAATTCCCAAAATCGCGTACATTTTTTTTGTTTGTTTGAGAAGCTGTTTCTATGGAAGCCCGTTTCCACCACTGAAAAAAAAAATTAAAAAAAGATTTTTGCGACTTTTTATTCGCAATTCTGACGAACATTTTTTCTCAGAATTGCGTGATATAAAGTCATAATTGCAAGTTACAATTAGTGAGTTATAAAGCCAGAATTGTGACCTTTTTTATATATCTCGCAATTCTGACTTTTTTAACTCGCAATTATGACTTTATATCACGCACTTCTGAGAAAAAAAGTCAGAATCGCGAGTTTATATCTCACAATTGTGACTTTATAACTCGCAATTCTGACTTTTTTAACTCGCAATTACGACTTTATATCACGCACTTCTGAGAAAAGTCAGAATCGCGAGTTTATATCTCACAATTGTGACTTTATAACTCGCAATTCTGACTTTGTAACTTGCAATTACGACTTTATATCACGCAATTCTGAGAAAAAAACTAACATTTTTTCTCAGAATTGCGTGATATAAAGTCAGAATTGCGAATAAAAAGTCGCAATAATCTTCTTTTTTTTTTTTCAGTGGCATAAACGGGCTTCCATAGTTTCAGCTATCTGTCACAATATGAAAGACTATCGTAACTTTTGTTTCATGCCAACTTGAACATTATATATACATTATATATATGAACATAGTATTCTACTGAATGTCACATATGGCTTTATGGCGAAGACTTAACTGCACTTTACTTTGTCTCCTAGATGATCTCACCAGAGTGTTTGAGAACATGTTCTTCCAAGTTGAGGTGCGGGACGATTTGCAAGCCTCTGAAATTAAAAATGTGATAAAGGAGTTTGTAGACAGGGATCACTCTCAGATGGATGCCTTTGTCTGCTGCATCCTCTCCCATGGAGAGAAAGGCTCTGTTCTGGGAATAGATGGAGAACAAGTTCTGATCCGTGAACTCACACAGCCTTTTACTGAATGCCACAAACTAGCAAACAAGCCCAAGCTTTTCTTCATTCAGGCCTGTCAGGGCAATGAGTTCCAGAGAGGTTTGTGGCAGGCAGATGGAGAGGAGAGCACCACAGAAGAAGGACCATTTGAGGAGGATTCTCACACTGCAGCAATCCACAGTATCCCTGTAGATGCTGATTTCCTCATTGGAATAGCATCAGTGGAGCACTGCAAATCTTTACGCCATGTAACAGATGGGTCCATCTTTATCCAGGAGCTCTGCAAACAGCTGGAAAATGGCTGTCCAAGGTGAGTTACGTGAATGAAACGCTCTATTTGCATTCCGGTTTGGCTGAGTTTATCAAAAGTAGTGCAATGCATCTTGAAAACACATTGTGGTCTGATCACTCAAATCACCCTCTAAGGTTGCGAACGCATATGACCACACTGCATTTGCAAAGAGTCCCAGACAACATTGAAGGACGACCTACTCATGTAGCTTATTTTTATCTCTTTTTGGCAGGAAAGAGGACATAAACTCAATTTTGACAAAGGTCAATAGAGCAGTGAGCTCCCGAAGTTTTAGTCGTTTCAAGCAGATGCCTGAGGTTCGCTACACTTTAACCAAAACACTGGTCCTTCCCATGAAGCAAGACTCCTGATTGGCTGCGGCATGACAATCTGGCATCTATTCCAGAAGACATGGTCAGACTCAGAACACAAAGATGTGCTGTTTGTTTCTTTGTTACATCCTCATTTATGTAGTGCTGTAGTGGCACTTGCAACACCAAGGTCATGGGTTTGATTCTCAGGGAATCCATGAAATGATAAAATCAATCTATCATGAGGGAAAAATATATTATATTGCTATATATATATATATTGCCTGAATGTTGCCTTGGAGAAACAATTATAAGTACATTGAGCTGGACAAACTATTTTAAGTCTTAAGGATTGTTTTATTTTTAGGGACATATTCATGGCAAGTTTTTATCAGCTGAATTTTATAGTGCTGTTGGATCTGATGGGTTATAAAAGAAGCTCTCCAGGTTGTTATGATGTTGTGTCCGAGTCGTAATGATGTTATAACCATTAGTTAATGATTGACCTCATTTAGGATATCACTTAAATAACTAACTGACAAATGATCAGAGGCATAGGACAGCTCTGAGATGAGGTTAAATGAATTGCAGAGATTAAGAATGTAAGATAATTTTTGTAAAAGTATTTATTTTTGATGAGCATTAATTACTAAGCCAAAGAAATGAATAATCTTGAATTAGGAGCTTCAGTTAAATGTATTGTACTTTAAAACATTTGCTTCAAGAAAGACGTGACAAATACTTTATTTCCAAAATAAATTTTTTGCTGTCATATTTTATTACTTTAATGTGATTGAAATACTCTAAAATATGGACACAAACTAGTTTGTAGCAATTAGTGTATTTATACCATGTCAATAATGGAAACCTGCTTTGTGAAGTCTACAGCGGTTTCTTTTGGTCCTATCCCACGGCATGTTTATGTGTTGATGAATGGTTATTTTAATTGGATAATATCAAGAACATTTCATTGTATATGGAGTAATGCACCAGGTTTTTGTTTTTAAACATTTTTAATAACTTTTACATGCAAAAATGTATAAAATGCAAAAGTGCTGTACAATAAACACCAGTTTGTCATTAATACAAACCCATAATGATGGTGACCATTGATTTGAATATTTTTTTCACGTTTCAATAAATTGCTTGACACACTTACATGTTTCAGATTAGTCAGGTGGAAGAGGTTCAGAAATTGGTAATTAGAAAGTACATAGAAAAGTATAAACATTTTATATAAAAAAAAATGTGTAAAACATATTTGCAAAAATTAAGTAATCAACCACAGCTTATCAAAAGTTACTTATAAAACTTGGAAAAACCAACAGATTTCAAATGGCTCATGGTTCTCCTGATGGTCCTGATTTTTTTTTTTTAAAAATTGTACTTCAACATCATTTTCAAAGACACAGACATGTAAAAATAAAATAAACATGCTGTTTAAACTTTTTTTTTTAAGATTTGCTATTAAAATATCTAAGAGAATGGCATCAAGCCAAGGCTTCACACATGTAGGAGCTTTCAGGGGTTCACCGGCAGCAGGATCAGTTTCTTCCTCATGGCCACTTCTTGGACAGGCATTTGTTTGCTCTTCATCCCCTGACGGCTAACCTCATTATTCACACAAAGCAGGATTGTCTGGATGTCTGTACCCCTGGGAACATAAAATAATATAATTTATATATATTTATATAAAATTATATATATATTTTTTTGATAATACATAGTTCTGTTTTTGTGTGATTGATTTCAGTTCACGCTCTTTACCTTTATCATTTTCTCTAATTTATATACTCAAATTTTCATAATGAACATAAAATTGCTACATGAAATCTTTGTTACAAACTTACAGTGGACAGTGTTTCTCTAGGTTTCGGCAAAGTGACTGAATAAACCAGGAGCCCTCTTCTGGCTTTCTATAAGAAAGGTGACCGTCAGTGGTTGACCTGGCAATGAGGAAATCCGTGTCAGCCGGGATTGTGATATCAAAATCATCACCATCCACTTCACCATCCACCTCCATCTCTGATTCTCCATCTTCTGGACCATCAGCTTGGACATTCACACGAAATTGACTTTGTTTGCCACGACATGCCTGTATAAAAAACAGCTTGGGCTTGCCGGCTAGACTTTTGCAGGTAATGCCATTGAAAGGCTCCCGTATTTCATCAACAGAAACAACAGCATCATCGCTTCCACAGACTCCTTCTTTTACGCCATGGGAGAGGACACAGCATACAAAGCAGTCTCCATCTACTGTCTTCCCCAGGGCCTCGAGGAGATTCTTCATTTCAGCTGCAGTTTTATTTCTGTGCTGCACCACCTTAAAGCCCAGCCAGTGGAAAACTTTGGCAAGATAGTCTGGGGTTGAAAAGAGACAATATGAGCAACTTGTGGATTTTTGTTTCCGCCACTGAATAAAAAGTAAAAAAGGTCATTGCGACTTTTTATCTCACAATTCTGACTTTCTTTCTTAGAATTGCGTGATATAAAGTTGCAGTTGTGAGTTATTAATTGATATATGTCAGAATTTATATAAGCTCACAATTCTGAGAATAATGTCAGTTTATATCACGCAACTGCGACTGTATCACACAATTCTGACTTTATAACTCGTAATTGCGACTTTATATCAGTTCTGACTTTATAACTTGTAATTGCGACTTTATGTCACAATTCTGACTTTATATCTCGCAATTGCGACTTTATATCACAGTTCTGACTTTATATCTCGCAATTGCGACTTTATATCACAGTTCTGACTTTATAACTTGTAATTGCGACTTTATGTCACAATTCTGACTTTATAACTCGCAATTGCGACTTTATATCACAGTTCTGACTTTATAACTTGTAATTGCGACTTTATGTCACAATTCTGACTTTATAACTCGCAATTGCGACTTTATATCACAGTTCTGACTGTATAACTTGTAATTGCGACTTTATATCACAGTTCTGACTTTATAACTTGTAATTGCGACTTTATGTCACAATTCTGACTTTATAACTCGCAATTGCGACTTTATATCACAGTTCTGACTTTATAACTTGTAATTGCGACTTTATATCACAGTTCTGACTTTATAACTCCCAATTGAGACGTAATATCACGCAATTCTGAATTTATAACAAGCAACTGCGACTATATATCATTCAGTTCTGAGAAAAAAGTCGGAATTGTGAGGCAAAATGTCGCAATTATCCTTTTTTTTTTTTTTATTCCGTGGCAAAAACAAGCTTCCATAGCATCCATTCATCTATATAAATAATTATAAATATATAATATTTATAGACATTGACAAATAATTATTATAATTTAATATAAAAAACCTAAAATAATTTATACATTTATAAGTTTATAAATATTTAGAATTATTAAAACAAAACAAATTATCAAATTATCAAATCAAACTTTCCCAAATTATTTTGTAATAGTTTCCTTTACACAATAAGTTAAATAAGTAAGGGATAATCCACAGCTAACTGTGCATTAAATGATTTTATGGAGGCAAAGAACCACCATTCAAATAGTTTAACGCACAGCTAGCCGTGGATTATCCCGCTTATACCATGGTCATTTGCCAGCATTGACAATTTAAAACTGTTACTGATATTGACTGGAAGAGTGTTAAAAAATATCTAATGCTAACTAAATACAATACAAAAAATGTTTAAAATACAAACTTTGGTCCTCATCTGATCCCATTCTTTCACTCATGCTCGTAAAATGTACATTATTGATGATTACGCAGAGACCACGTGGAATTTGTGCTATTTTGTATTGGGGGACCTGAAATAAAAGCACATATACACACATTAGTGGTACAGAACACACTTGACTGCAGCATTTACAGTAAATTAAATATACATACATCAATTACGAACGTCACCTCCTGCACTGGAGAATCAAAAATGGCGTGATCCTTTAACGTTGGAAAATTTTCCAATATACAATCCTGTTTTAAAAGGTCTATGAATTGGCGACAAGTTTCCTCCCCTTTTCCCATGAGCTTGTCAAGTAGGTTGATGATTCTCCTCTCTCTTTCAGGAATATCTGAGAGGTTCCTGTAGTCGCGTGGAGTAATAAGTTTAGCCTGTTGTACATTCTGCAAGATGAAATCAGCCTCTACAGTTAAAGTGTCTATGAGGAAGACTTTATTTCGGACAATTCTTTGAAAGGATTTTTTGTCCATTGTACAAAATCAACACTCGTGAACTGGAGAGAAGAAGAAGAAGAAGAACATATTAGTTAATGTCAGAGCATCTTCAGTACAGTAAATGACTCATATTCACCTCAAAGCAAATAAACATGGTAATACGAAGATGGAAAGAGTCACTAACCTAATAATGGCCAATAGTACTGACATGAAATAAAAGCTCAGTTCATACATTATTTACATTAAGTAACACAAACCAAGTAAGTGGCAGCTTGTGCACGCAAGTTTAAAAGTTCCAAAGGACTTGATGTTCATACAAGGAAACAATTTCAGGTGAGCAATATTAGGTTTTAAATCGATTAATCGATTCATAGTTCGATAAAGATATGGTATACATATATAATAGGTACTTATTTGACAATTCAGCTACTATAACATATTAATACAAGTTATATTATGATATTTAGAGCTAAAATTAAATCGTTAGCTTTAGGATTCTCCTCGAGGAACCGAGTAAAATAAGTGCGGTTCATATTTGTTTTGCTTTCATTATCCCTTTATTGCAACACGTCGGCTATCTGCACAACTTGTATCACATTTATACAAAACGCAAACGTGGATATATCTCATTTCAATCGTATTAGCTTAGACGCTGGAGGATATATGTTATGTTACGTTTACATTTTAAAGTTAAACACCGACCATTTTGTCAAATGATGGTTTACCTCAGAGAACTCGGACGTCCAAGCGCGCGAATGGATGAATGTGGGGTTGCCAGATAATCTGGGTTGCCAAATCTTCTGTTGGGACGACCTCTATGTGAATTGTCAATAAAACATTTACTAGGAAAATAGGAGAAGGAAAATGTTGTTGGGGTCAGGCAAAATTGTATATGTGTTGTTTTATTTTGTGTTCTTTCGGTTAGAAATAAGCTTGGTTAACTAGCCTAGGCTAGGCTACTTTCCATGCTAATTAAATCTATTGATTTCTGAAAGATTTCGCACGAAGAAAACAATGTAGTTAAAAATAAAATGAATCACTATTGTAATAAGTCATTTTTGGTTTAGATGGCTAGTCAATGACATTTTTATTTTTGTCTCCATAAGCAGGGTTTTATTGAGCATCGAACTGTTATGGATGTGGATAGCATTGGTAAGTTTGGTCCCTTTTCTATGGAAGCCCGTTTCCGCCACTGTTGAGAAAAAAAAAAATTCCGTAAGTCATAATAATGAGAAACTTTCTCATAATAATGACTTAGTATCTCATAATAATGACTTAGTATCTCATAATAATGACTTAACATCTCATAATAATGACTTAGCATTTTTAACTTAAAAATTGTTTTTATTTTTTTTAAGAAACTGTCTCATAATAATGACTTAACATCTCATAATAATGACTTAGTATCTCATAATAATGACTTAGTATCTTTAACTTAATAAAAAAACATTTTTAATTTTTTATTTTTTATTAAGTTAAAGATGCTAAGTCATTATTATGAGATACTAAGTCATTATTATGAGAAAGTTTCTAAAAAATTTTTTTTTGATTAAGTTAAAGATGCTAAGTCATTATTATGAGATGTTAAGTCATTATTATGAGATACTAAGTCATTATTATGAGATACTAAGTCATAATTATGAGATGTTAAGTCATTATTATGAGAAAGTTTCTAAAAAAATAAAAAAAAAATTTTTTTGATTAAGTTAAAGATGCTAAGTCATTATTATGAGATACTAAGTCATTATTATGAGATACTAAGTCATAATTATGAGATGTTAAGTCATTATTATGAGAAAGTTTCTAAAAAAAATAAAAAAAAATTTTTTTTGATTAAGTTAAAGATGTTAAGTCATTATTATGAGATACTAAGTCATTATTATGAGATACTAAGTCATAATTATGAGAAAGTTTCTAAAAAAAATAAAAAAAAAATTTTTTTGATTAAGTTAAAGATGCTAAGTCATTATTATGAGATACTAAGTCATTATTATGAGATGTTAAGTCATTATTATGAGATACTAAGTCATTATTATGAGAAAGTTTCTCATTATTATGAGATACTAAGTCATTATTATGAGAAAAGTTTCTCATTATTATGAGATACTAAGTCATTATTATGAGAAAGTTTCTCATTATTATGACTTACGGAATATATTTTTTTTCTCAACAGTGGCGGGAACGGGCTTCCATACTTTTCAGTATGAAAATGGTGGAAAATGTTTGTGTAAGTAGGTTTATTAAGAATAATAAATAGCCCAGGAGAAGGTGTGTAAATAATAATGTATTTATGGTAACACTTTACAATAAGGTTCATTAGTTAAACATTAGTTAATGTATTAACTAACATGAACTAATCATGATCGATACATTTGTTACTGCATTTACTAATCTTCATTAATGTTAGTTAATGAAAATACAGTTGTTCATTGTTTGTTCATGTTAGTTCACAGAGCATTAACTAATGATAACAAGATTTTAATAATGTATTAGTAAATGAAGAAAATAATATTAACAAAGATTAATAAACGCTATAGAGATGCAGTTCATTATTAGTTCATGTTAACTAACGTTGTTAACTAATGAACCTTATTGTAAAGTGTTACCGTATTTATTAATGAATTATTACATATATTGTGTGTGTTTACAATGGTATCTCTTTTTCTGTGGGTATCCTCTTTTGTGTATATTGCTACAAATCCAAGGTCAATGCAATAATATATTTTTAAAGTACATTTATTGATTAAAATTCCATCAACTTCTTGTGTTTTGTATCGCACCCATAGAAGGACTGAATGAGGTTCGTCCTGCAGTGTATCGAGCAGCTCTAAAGCTTCGCTCATTACAAAAACTATGTCAGAGTAAGTTTGTCTGTTTAACTTTTTTTGTGAATGCAGCTGGATGCTTTTATATAACATTACATGAGCTCACACTCTTAATATGTATCAAGTTATCTCATTAGTGACTCTCTTTGTCGAACTCCAGTGCACCTGGTGTCGCTGCAGGATTTGCAGCCAGTTTTAAATACTTTATGTTCTGGGGAATCAATGATTAGTCTTGCTCAAGAAGATGTACAGCAGCTTCTAGAAGAACTATTCCAGAGCATTTCACATGAACTTCCTGGTCAGGCAGTACCTGAAGCCACAGATCAAACCACCAGGCTTCTCTTTAAACTGTTCGACAGGTGAGGGGTGACTGCTCAACATTAGTCTATTTTTGTATTTATGCATGTGTAATTTATGCTTGCATTCTTCTAGAGAGCAAACCGGTGTTATCCTGCTCAGGTCAGTGGAGGCCGCGCTGATCGCCCTCTGTGGAGACACTCTCTCAGCTAAACAGAGGGGTCCGTTCCACATTCACTTGAGTTTTACCTCTGATTCTGTCTTTCGATATTAAAGTTTGTATTAAAGAGTCTTGCATTTCTGCAGCTCTGTTCCGACTGGCTGAGAGCTACAGTGGGAATCGGGACAGAAGCTCCATCAGTCGAAGTGCACTCCGAGTCCTGCTGGAAGATCTCAGCCAGGTGGGAAAAACAACAGAGTTTGATCCAATTAATAAGAGCCATTTCTGACACAGATTTCTAAATTAAAATCGTCTGGTTAAGGTTCCAGCAGTAGTTCAAGAAAACCATGTGTTTGGTCAGGCTGAAACTGCAGTGTCCTCCTGCTTCAATGGGGTATTGTATATTCTTCCCAACACACTATATATTTCACAGAATTTAAGCATGCAAATATATAATGTCAACTCCAGAATTATTGGCACCCTTGTTTAATATGAGCAAAGGGGGCTTTAAAAATAAATCTGTTTATCCTCTTGATCTTTCATAAAAATTCTAACCTTTCATTGAAGTAAAACAATGGAAACTCCAGGGGAAAATCTCATTATGAAATAAATGCTTTTCTCTAGTTCATGTTATTCCCTTCACCGGCAGTTTGATTGACAGGCGATCTGACCAATCATAACCCCGAATCCGCCATTTTGTCCGACAAAGCAGTCAGGGGAGTTAGTAGATTAACGTTGGTGAACTTGAACTTGATAAATTGTGTGTCCTCACGTCTTTCCGCGCTTGAAACAACATTCCTTCTGATGTTCATTCATGTTCATTTGATGCTATAAATGAACTAGTATGAAGAGATGATCGGTTCACGAGGAGCTACAGCGATCTGTCACCACACATTAAACACACACTAGACGCTATTTATTGATTAAACTTATTTAAAAAATTACAATATTTTAAATATGAAACTGTTTTATATGTCTGTTGATGTGTTGTCAGTGTCCTCTTTGCTCTGGGATGTATTTTTCACTGTGAGAACATGATGTGTGGCGTGAGAGCGCATGGCTTGTCAGATATAGCAACAGTAACTAAAGGGGGCGGGTCTTTGCGAAGTGTCAATTAATTACAACCTCCTTTTCCCAAGATAACAAGTCTGAGTCATCTTCTATAGTGCCTGATGAGTTTGGAGAACACCTGACGAGAGATCAGAGACCGTTTCTCCACTCAGAATCTCTCCAGACCCTTCAGTTTCCCAGCTCCATGTCGAACTGTTCAGTTTTCCTCACTCATCTTTTATCTACAGTGTTCAGGTCAGGGAACTGGGACGACCATGGCAGAAGCTTCATATTGTGCTCAGTGACACACTTTTGTTTCGGATCATTGTCCTGATGGACGATCCAACCACGGCAAATTATAAGATTTCTAGCAGAAGTGGTCATGTTTTGATTTTTTTATCTGTTGGTATTTGATAGAATCAAGACGTCCAGGACCTCCAGCGGAAAAACAGGCCCACAACACTAAAGATCCAGCAGTATATTTAACCGCGGGCATGGGGTACTTTTTATCCCTGTGTGCACGAAACCCATCTGGTGGGTTTGCTCCCAAAAAATTACTTTTTTTAGATTCATCTGACCATAGAAGCTGGTGCAGTTTGAAGTTCCTATAGTGTCTGACAACTGAATATGCTGGAGATTTCTGGATGAGCGGGGAGGAGTTTTCCTGGGAATTCCAAAGGAATTTGGCCGTTGTGTTTCCTCATATTTATACTCATATGAAACAAGTCATAGCTGGACAATTTCATGCTCCCAGTCACCCTGGTGGGCTAAAAAAAATGTAAATATGAATGGGAATATACTTCAGAGATATTCATAAGAATGCCAATAATTGAATCCAACATGCATTGGAGAAAAACATTTATTTCATAAAGTGAGTTTTCCTACACTTTCAATTGTTTTACTTCAATGAAACGTTAGATTTTTGTGATTTTTTTAAATAAAAGATCAAAACAATGCAGATTTTATTTTCCATCTTTGCTCATATTTACCAAGGGTGCCAATATTCCTGGAGTTAAGCTCTGGCATCAAAAAGTTTGAAAATCCCTGGTTGAGCAGAATTTTTACACATTTTCCCTTGAAGGAATAGCCTTCAGTTGCCAGCCCAGATTTGTAACCACTAAACTATACCAGCTACAGTATTTGTTGCTCACACATGTATGTAAACAGCCTCAAATCCTGTAAATGATGGATTTTTCTCCCTCTCTCAGGTAATCAGTGCCCATCTGACTGAGGAGCATTTTATCGGCTGGCTGCAGTCAGAACCCCGTCTGCTGTTATGGCTGTCCACTCTCTACAGGATTTCAGTGAGTGAGGCGGTACAGCACAGAGTCCGCTGCCATGTCTGTAGAGCCTTTCCTATCACTGGCCTCAGGTGGGTAATATTATTGCTATACATCCTGGTGTGGTTTGCAACTGGTTTACTTACCCTCAGCTCTGGTTGTAATGTTTATATTTCAGGGTTATTATCGTTTTGAAGCAAAAAATCAGTAATACTAAAAAAAATTAAAATGACAAAATATGAAAATATAAGTAAGTAAAAAAAACAAATAAATAAAATAAAAAATATTAATAAAATAATAATAATGCTAAAATAACACTGGAATGTTTGCTTTGGGGCTGACATGCATGCTTTCTGATAGATGATATTTGACCTTCCCATAGGTATCGCTGTCTGAAATGCCTGAACGTACACCTGTGCCAAAGCTGCTTTCTGACCGAGAGACGCAGCAGGAAACACAAGCCCTCCCATCCTGTGCTGGAGTATTGCACTCAGGTGTACTTCCAGGCATATAATGTTTTACTTATACTGTACATGCATTAACTAGGGATGTCAGTTTAATGCCTTAATTTAGAGCGAGTAATTAAAATAATTGATTTTAGTTTTATATAATATAATATTTTTGTATTTTAAAGGTATTTCACTCAATGAAAATGAAAATTATGTCATTAATTCCTCACCCTCATGTTGTTTCACACCCCTAAGACCTTCATTCATCTTTGGAACACCTTTATTTTTGATGAAATCCAAGAGTTTTTTTTTTTTTTATCCCCCATGGACAGCAATTTAATCATTTAAGGTCTGGAAAGGTACTAAAGACATCGTTAAAACAGTTCACGCGACTGCGGTGGATCATCCTTAATGTTATGAAGAGACGAGAATACTTTTTGTGCGCAAAAACAAAAATAATGACTTTATTCGTTAGTTTAGAATAGTTATTTTACAGAATGTATTCTCGTCGCTTCATAAAATTAAGGTTGAGACACTGTAGAAATGTTGACTAGTTTAACGATGTCTTTAGTACCTTTCTGGACCTTGAAAATGTAGGTTATGGACGAATCATATATCTCTCGGATTTCATCAAAGATATCTTAATTTGTGTTCTGAAGATGAACGAAGGTCTTACGGGTGTAGAACGACATGAGGAAGAGGAATTAATGACTGAATTTTCCTTTTTTGGGTGAACTAACCCTTTAAATTTGAGGCATTTATCAATTACATCAGCATCGGACAGAATTTTAATAACGGTACAGTATAAAAAACAACAACAGTATACGTAACTCTCATGATCTTTTAATTATGCCTTATATAATGTGTGTTATTGTTTGTTCAGCCATCCTGGAAGGAGTCAATGGCGTCACTGGCCTCCAGCGCTCGACACGCTTTGGTCCCTCGACTCGCCCGGAGAGAAGCAGAGAGGAAGAGAGCCCTGAGAGCAGAGTCCAGGTACAGATTTTGTGTTGGAAATAAATAGAGAATAAACCTTTAAAAAGCAAATGCATGTTAATCAGCATACAGATGATTGCATGTGTCTGTGTGTCTGCAGCGCACCCTCTCCAGTGCTGCCGTTTGTGGCAGATCCAGACATGCTGAATGCTCCTGAAGCAGGTCTGACTGCTGCTGCGGTCACTGTAGAGTCTAAAGCCCTGCAGACAGAAGACATAGAGACTCCTCAGGTAACTTACCTGAAATCTTTCACAACGGAGGGGATCCTAGAAGTAAAATATGACCTCCCATTGCAATAAAGCATGTAAAAATGTACATAATATAATATAAATACTAGATTTTGGCTTGTATAAAGTCTTGTTTTCTTGTGATCTCAACAAATGTTGTAGTCAGTGGTGTCCAAAAGAGATTTCCAGCCTAGGGAAATTGAAGTCACCCGGAAATCCCTGAATTCAAATTCAAATATTATAAAAAAAACAAAAGATAAAAGATTTCATAAGCATAGTTGTGCTTGAAATCAATTTTTTTCATTTGTGATAATGCAATGAAACAAGCAAAATTGTGCGGACATAACTTTGGCCAGTACAAAGAAATTATGACTATATACAAAAACAAGAGACCACCAACAAAATATTAATAACTCATTATGTTGAGGTTTTTGTTTTTCTATACATTTATTTGCATCGTAAAATACAACCTGTACCTTTTTGGCAAAATAAACAAGTTTAGTGTTTTGTTTTTCCCTCATATCTAAAATATTTAAAAAGAAATATTAATATTTTCCTCATATTTTGAAGATTTATTTGAACTTGGAGGCTCATAAAAAACATTTAAAAAAAAAACCCTCAGACACTTTTAGCCACTACTCTATATATTAATTTTAAATGGTTCTTGCAGGAAAAAAAACACTTTTGAATCGTATATGAAAAAATGAAGTTGTGTTCGTTATAAAACGAGAGAAAAAAAATATGGATGACCTCTTTGAACTTACATAATTAAGTACACAGTCCTGTGCCTTTTCATTCATTGCTTAAACACCTTTTTTTGAAGAATATTTCTTAAATAATTTTTTTATTGAATATTGCAGTGTAAATAATTTATCTGTGGACATCATTTTAAATATATAAAATATACGTAGAATTCAGAAAGCCTTGTTATTAGAGACACCGGTGGCCGTTAAGTGAACTACAGCCAGTGACTTTCCGAGTCTAGGAAATCTGGGAAGGTCTCGTTTTTCAAGTTTCGTTACAATCTGTTCAAATATTTGGCAATAAAAAAGCAATTCATACAGTAAAATTCGTACATATAGATATACTTTAATCAAAGTCTCTTCCTCTTTCTCTTGCATCAACATTTCTTCTCTGATGAGATCACACCAATAGTAAACAACAAAATCACATTTTTTCCCTCATTAGAGAAGCTGTTTCACTCATACATCACAATGTTTATGATGTTTTTGTGTTTATGATGTTATAGAGAGAAACAGCTGATTTCCAAAAAGACCTCATTGTTACCCAGAAGGCCATGAGGGATCTGCAGAGAGATAAATGGTGGGCCTTTATTCAAAGTAAATCTTTTGAGTATAGAAAAGAATGACAGTCTTGGATGTCGTATGTGTGAGTGAAAATTGTGTAAATATCTGAACATATTCGTGCATATGTGTATGTTTGTTTTTAATAATTGCATTGTTGTGTTGACATATATTTGTATGTTATGATCAGGCTCCTGGAGAAAGAGTTTCAGGTGTGGAGAGTTGCCGCCCAGTCAGAGCATGATTCACTGGAGGACAAATGCTCTGAGCTGAAGACCATGATGGAGGCGCTGAACCAAAATAACCAGCATCTGGAAGACGAACTGGACAGAGTCAGACATGTGAGAAACGGCGTGAGGAGCGCATTTAGGCCTAAATTTAAGATAAATGTATTTGAATTGCATATAAAATTTCCATGCAACTTAAAGTCAACTTGAAATCAATATTGGCAATTTTTATTTTGATGGAATATTGCACTAATTGCAACTTTTTTTCTCACAATTCTGACTTTATAACTCAATTCTGAGTTTATAACTCGCTATTGTTATTGAGTGTTATTAAGTCAGAATTCCGAGATATAAAAAAATCAGAATCATGATATAAACTCGCAATTCTGAGAAAAAAGTCAGAGTTGCGAGTTTATATCATACAATTCTGACTTTAATAACTCAAAATTCTGACTTTATATCTCAAAATTCTGACTTTATATCTCACAATTCTGACTTTATAACTCGCTATTCTGACTTTATATCTCGCAATTCTGACTTTATATCTCGCAATTCTGACTTTATATCTCGCAATTCTGACTTTATATCTCGCAATTCTGACTTTATATCTCGCAATTCTGACTTTATATCTCGCAATTCTGACTTTATATCTCGCAATTCTGACTTTATATCTCAAAATTCTGACTTTATATCTCGCAATTCTGACTTTATATCTCAAAATTCTGACTTTATATCTCACAATTCTGACTTTATAACTCGCTATTCTGACTTTATATCTCGCAATTCTGACTTTATATCTCAAAATTCTGACTTTATATCTCACAATTCTGACTTTATATCTCACAATTATGACTTTATAACTCGCAATTCTGACTTTTTATCTCACAATTATGACTTTATAACTCGCAATTCTGACTTTAAATCTCACAATTCTGACTTTATAACTCACAATTCTGACTTTTTATCTCGCAATTCTGACTTTATAACTCGCAATTCTGAGTTTATATCTCGCAATTCTGACTTTATATCTCGCAATTCTGACTTTTTATATCTTGCAATTCGGATTTTAATAACTCAGAATTCTGACTTTATATCTCGCAATTCTGACTTTTTATATCTTGCAATTCTGACTTTAATAAATCAAAATTCTGACTTTATATCTCGCAATTCTGACTTTTTATATCTTGCAATTCTGACTTTAATAACTCAGAATTCTGACTTTATATCTTGCAATTCTGACTTTTTATATCTTGCAATTCTGATTTTAATAACTCAGAATTCTGACTTTATATCTCGCAATTCTGACTTTATAACTCGCAATTCTGACTTTATATCTCGCAATTCTGACTTTATATCTCACAATTCTGACTTTATAACTCGCAATTCTGACTTTATATCTCGCAATTCTGACTTTATATCTCTCAATTCTGACTTTATATCTTGCAATTCTGACTTTTTATATCTTGCAATTCTGATTTTAATAACTCAGAATTCTGACTTTATATCTCGCAATTCTGACTTTATAACTCGCAATTCTGACTTTATATCTCGCAATTCTGACTTTATAACTCGCAATTCTGACTTTATATCTCGCAATTCTGACTTTATATCTCGCAATTCTGACTTTATATCTCGCAATTCTGACTTTATATCTCACAATTCTGACTTTATATCTCGCAATTCTGACTTTATAACTCGCAATTCTGACTTTATATCTCGCAATTCTGACTTTATATCTCGCAATTCTGACTTTTTATATCTTGCAATTCTGACTTTAATAACTCAAAATTCTGACTTTATATCTTGCAATTCTGACTTTAATAACTCTGAATTCTGACTTTATATCTCGCAATTCTGACTTTAATAACTCTGAATTCTGACTTTATAACTTGCAAGTGTGAGTTTATATCACGCAAGTCAGATTTGCGAGATAAAATGTTGCAATTATACGTTTTTTTATTTTTTATTTAGTAGTGGAAACAAGCTTTCGTAGATATACATCACAATAGGGTGATATCTTCCATTTCATGCCAACTTTAATGTGATGCATATTTGTTAGTCATAAAGGATAAGAAACAGGTAGGACGTAATAGTACTAATAAACTGGGAATGTGTTTTAAATACACAATAACCAGGTTTTGATATTTATCATCAATAAATCAATTTTTGTTTTAATCTCATAACATTTACATTAAGTTATGCCATGCTAACCATACTTTTTCAATTGTTATTTGTTGTCATTGTCAGGTGTTGAGTCTGAGGGACAGAGATGAGCCCAGAATTGACTTTCATTCCCATTCTGACCTTCAACCAGAACATGATGACAGCATTAGTGAGAACGACTGGACACAACCACAACATCATGACAGCTCCAGTGCTGAAGAGGATGTCGAGAAGAGGAGAGAAGGATCTCAGGAAGGAGGGATAGAAGTAGAGGAGGAGACTCTCTACGAGTTATCAGAAGACATCTCAACGAATCTGGATGACACAGATAGTGTTTTGATATGTCAGGATGTCCAGACAGCTTCAGGGCAGCAAGAGGAAGTAGAGGAGGAGGGACTACAGGAGGAACTACTGCATGAAAGGCAAGATCTTTCTTTATTTCATCAGTCCATGTCTGGTTTAGCACCAGAGGACCATTCAGGCTCAGACAACTCAGAGATGGACGAGGAGGAGGAACTCTGCGAGCTTGTACAGCGACTCAGAAATGAGCTTTCTCTATATACAACCACAGGTTTGTGCCGTCATTTTCATTTTGCTTGCAACTTTGTTGTCACGTGATCCTTCAGAAATCATTCTAATCTCTGATTTTTGTTTTCTTTCCATCAGGGACTGTCTCTCTAGAGAAAGAAGCGCTGTTGACGGCAGCAGAAGGAGTCAGAGACACTGTTTCACATTTAGTCACTTCTGTGAGGACCACCGGTTTGGCATGATGGCAGCCAATCATGGGTTGCAAATAAACTTTCCCTCACATTTCCAACCACGCCAATTCGGTAAATCTCATCCCATCATAAACTTCAGCATAACAGCAGAGTGGATTGATGATTGACACCATCTCAATTCACAATTGAATGAAATCTAAAAATAAAGAGGTTGCAACTCTTTTTCCAAAATTTACTTCACTACTTATATTGTTAATCTAAATGAGACATTGGTTAATATTAGGCACCAATAAGGCTATTATATTCTTGTTACTACATGAATATTTGATTTTGACTGGTCAATTGCAATTCAGTGGTCAAATTATTGGCATAATTCGATACATATTCATACTGAGTGTTTTTTATTTTAATGTCCATGCAAACTCAAAGAATGTACTAGATTAAAGGGTTAGTTCACCCAAAAATGAAAATTCTGTCATTAATTCTTCACCTTCATGTCGTTCCAAACCAGTAAGACATTCGTTCATCTTCAGAACACAAATTAAGATATTTTTCATGAAATCCGATGGTTCAGTGAGTCTTGCACTGCCAGCAAGATAATGAACACTTTCAAAGGCCCAGGAAGGTACTAAAGATATATTTAAAATGTGAGTACAGTGGTTCAACCTTGATATTAAAAAGCGACGAGAATACTTTTTGTGCACCAAAAAAATAACGACTTTTCAACAATATCTAGTGATGGACGATTTCAAAACACTGCTAATCACTAAGTTAAACGGTCTAAATGTATCTATACCACCTGTGGAAGGCGTAGGAACATAAAATGTTTGTTCAATTACACCCCTCGTTCTGAGGGCTACAATAGGATGTCCTACCAGCCTGTCAAAGTATGTTTTTACGTACCCTTATGCACAGGGTTGGGGAGTAACGAAACACAAGTCACTTAGTTACGTATTTAAAATACAAAATCTGAGTAACTGTATTTCATTACAGTTACATTTTAAATGGGTGGTAATCAGATTACAGTTACATCTGAAAACTGTTTTAGATTACCAAAGTGATTACTTTGAGTTTTAATGTCATTTAAACAGCAATTGGTGATTCTCTGACTCTGACAGTCTGAAAAAGCGGAGTTAAGTTTCATCAACATTTTAATACTTTTAAGAGGATCATAAAAATGTTGTTATTTTTATTTAGTTCTGTCCTGAACAAGACAAAATGACTGAATTTATTAAAAAATTGCCCAACTGTCAACTGAACTGTCCTGTCATGACCTGATGATCCACGACTGTTTTCATGTTTTGTGAGTCATTTTATAATTCACTCGTCACTGCAACTTTTTCTCACAATTTGTTTTTTTCCCTCACAATTGTGAGTTTGCATTTCACAATTCTGACTTCTTTTTCTCAGAATTGCGAGATTTAAACTCACATTTGCAAGTTATAATGTCAGAATTGGGAGATATAAACTTGCAATACTGACTTTTTTTCTTGCAATTTTGAATTTAGTATGTGAGTTTATATCTCATAATTCTGACTTTTCTCAATATTGTGAGTTTATATCTCATAATTCTGACTTTTCTCAATATTGTGAGTTTATATCTCATAATTCTGACTTTTCTCAATATTGTGAGTTTATATCTCATAATTCTGACTTTTCTCAATATTGCGAGTTTATATCTCATAATTTTGACTTTATAACTCACAATTGCAACTTTATATCACACAATTCTGAGGGAAAAAGTCAGAATTGTGAGATAAAAACTTGCAATCACCTTTTTTGTGTTTGTTTCACACTTATTAATATTCCAAAGTATTTAGATTAAGTTACTAAACTTGAGTAATGTAACGAAATACGTTACAAATTACTTTTTAAAGCATGTATTTTGCAATCTGTAGTGAAATACATTTTAAAAGTAACCTACCCAGCCCTGTTTGCGCACCCCATTCACCCTGGGTATACTTCGTTTTTTTGTACGTGTACGCGCACAGTCAAACGCACAGCCCATCATTACTTTGCTTTATTTATAACTGAAATACTTGAACATTTAACGCTTAATTTACATTAAAGATGATTGTGAATACGTGTAGGGTAAGTGCAAATGCATGTATAAACTATCAGGCTAATTGGTATCGCAATGCTATGCTAGTACATAAGCTAACTAATACAGACATAAATGCTTTGAGACATGCGGTAGTTTACCGCCGTTTCTCCTGACGCTTTTGTTCGCTTTTTGTGCGACTTTTAAAGCGTTCTGAACCGATGACATGTATTTTGTGTTCATTCTCATTCTTCACGAACAAACTTTTTGGATTGTACAGAAAAAAAGATCACATAGAGGAAAGTTTTTGTCAAGTTCTTTATTAGTAGTATTTGTTGTTTTGGCAATGTTTCCATGGGAACATGAGATGGCTGTAAAAGGGCTCGGGGGTTTGGAAGATGAGTTCAAAAACCTGATGGTGCAGATCAATGATGGTTTAGAAAAACAGCCTCTCTTTGCTCTTATTTCAGTGGCATTCGCCAAAATTAGAGCTCCCTCTACTGCAATAGCCCCATTCTTTTAATTATATTAATATCACAAGTGCCTTAATTATGCCGTCCCACACAGATGACAATGACATTTTAATTTTCAGAAGCTGAGATTTTCATAGAAACATTCATTTTAAGTAATCAGAAGCTTATTATAATGTCAAACATAGATGGCCGAGCATATAAAAGATTGCCTTATTAATAATCCGCTAGCGTGAGATCAATTTCATCGTTGGTCTCAGTTGAGAATTCTTTACCAAACCGTGAGGTTTGTGCAACGTTTCCCCTTTGCATAGTAAGTAAATGTTAACTGTTTTTCCTTTGACATGCAAATACCTTGAAAAGCGCAGCAGGCTGTGTGGGCTCTGCCCCCAGTGCAATTACATCATGCAGCTCTCTGATTGGCCAGTGATGGCATTCAGGTCAGGGCAGACCTACAGGGCCCAGCCAGTTCAAATTTTTTTAAGGGGAACAGTAATTAGGCATATATAACAGTGGTGACTTCATCATGCAGCAGTATTCGCTGCCAGCCAAATGGATCGATTCTTCACTTGGGTTTCCGTGTTTCATTAATACTACAGAAAGTGCCTGCAATAGAACATGCTGAAATAACAAAAAAGAAAAAGTTATGCCTCGAAAAATGTTCGTCCGAAGAAGATGTGCGTCCCACCTACTGGAACTTCAAATCGTTCTTCTTTTTTTAATTAGCAAATATGTTCGTCTCCTCCGCCATGAAGCTGAAGCTGGGTCGGAACCGGAGATCGGGGGCGTGTAAATCGGAAGTCGTGCCCCGACGAGTGGTACCATCCGCTAGGGTTGCTAAACGGCTCGAGGGCAAAGGAACGGGGGGGGGCAGCGCTAGAGAAGCAGTTCTACGTGACTTTGGATGAAAAATGTTCGAGTCTCTTTCTTCTCTCGCTTTCTGTCCTTTTTTATTCAAGTAACGCCAACGCTGTCGGCAGCAGCAGGAGAGGGTAGAGTCCGGCGGGTTCTGACAGAACCCGGGGCACACTAGGCAAGGATGCAGTTCTCTTAGCCTTTAGATGGCACTGGCGTTAGGGTCGTATCGTCTTTTCTTGACATTTCTTGGTGATGGGGACAAACAAACGAGAGGGGGGTTAGTGCAGGCAAGGCCAGAGACATCGACATACAATCCGCTGCCCATCCGACCGCCTTAACCCGCAGCAACCGCGTGGCCGTCGACTCGTCGGCTTCTCGATCGATCAATCGAAAGGATTACCAAAAGCTACCCGTAGCGTTTTTTTGCTCGACGCCGGCGGGTTGCGGCGGGTGAAAGCGGCTGTCCTTCGCAGCGTCCAGGAGAGACACGCAGTGTCCCTCCGCTGACTGCGGGTGAGTATGTGTTAGAAAGACAACAAGGGATGTGGAAAGAGAACATTACCTCCTGGGAGAAAACACGGACATAGACATAGAGAACAGCAAGAAAGAGTTCACAACATCGAGGGTCAGAAAAGGACGTCACACCCACAACATGAACGACGACGATACCACCAGGAACAACAAGAAAGGCAACAAGAACTGCAACAACACCAACAACGACAGGGGTTTGACACAACCTCCCCGTAGCGTGGCTTGATGTGGGGCATCCCAGCAGTTTAACATGCACCTGTCCATAGAGAGGTTAGGTGGGAGACGCCACTATCGCTGTGTAGGGGGGGTGACTGGGGTAGCATGCAGGTGCAGTGCAGCGCGTGTGTCTGTACCAGGTCTCTGTGAAGCAGGCAGTAAAGGCAGCGGTGCCGGGCGAGTCCGGGTGGGGGGTGAGGGCTCTTGCTCTGTTCTAGGTTTTCAGGGGGCCCAGGGCCTTCCGGGAGATAAGAGGGCGTGGCAGCCAGCCATGGCACAAAGGCTGCCTACGACACAACCTCCACCCCTCTCCGCTCAAACTCTCACCCTTTCAGACAACGGAGGGGGGATTGAGAGAGAGATCACGGCGAGGAGAGCGGGTCAGAAAGTCGTCATCCCTGCCCACCCCGTCCCGCCCCAACAGCCCACCCCGCTTCTCCAAGCAAGGAAAACAACAAACACCCTTCCCTTCCCCTCCCTTCACTTGAGGTGAGCCCAGCCTTTGTGCGATGCTCTGATAGCACTCCGCTTTAGCTCTGGCTTGGAGCCAGTCCGCATGCAAACTTTAAATGGGCTCAGTCAAGATGCTATGTGCAAACGAGCATGCTGAGGTGAGCTAAGTCCTCCTGGATAATCTCCAGATCTCAAAGCTAGCTTTAAAGAACTTGGGTCTACGCTGGCCATTGGAAACATGTTCTGCAGACAAACAGTTGCTAACCTACGTACTGTTTTTCAACCAGATTAAAAACACCCGTAAAGTTACTCTAAAAACATTTTTGATGTTGCACACATTCACTGGAATCTGTAAAGCTACGCTATGTAACTTTTACAACGGAGGAACATTGTTTTGCTTCGGCGACTCTATTCTGCACGGCCGAATCTGATGGCTTGGATAAACCAATCAAAAGGAAGACAGAAATCCAATAAAAATGTCTTTTTTAAACAGTTACATAAAAATAACATTACTGAAGTTTGGCAATGCTGACATAACGAATGCTATTCATATCAGATACGGTAACTACAGGCTCTACTCTAGATTTAGATATTTAGTAGGCTATATAACAGGCAAATAGACCAAAGTTGTATTTGCTTTAGAAATTGGCACTGTTACCAAGATAAACATTGTTCAAGGGTTAGTTCACTCAGTGCTCTCCCTTCTTCAGGAACTGAGCATCGGAAGTACCGGCTCTATCATTTTTCCACTTCAAGCACAGAGTTCATCCAAAAATGAAACTTCAGTCATTAATTCCTCACGCTCATGTCGTTCTACACCCGTAAGACCTTCGTTCATCTTCAGAACACAAGATATTTTTGATGAAATCTGAGAGCCGTCTGATTCCCACGTGACTCCAGTGGCTCAACCTTAATGTTACTTTTTGTGCGCAAAAACAAAACAAAAATAACAACTGTATTCGGCCAATAATGAGCCGGCGTTCTGACCTGACAGGGAAAGGAAAAACTGTTGAATAAAGTCATTTTTATGTTTTTGCTTTTGCATACAAAAAGTATTCTATCGCTTCGTAACATTAAGGTTGAACCACTGCAGTCACATGGACTATTTTAACGATGTCTTTACTACCTCTCTGGGCCTTGAATGTGAGAATTTCGTTGCTTTCTATGGGAGATAAAACAAAACTTCTCGGAGTTCGTTAAAAAAAAAATTGTGTTCTGAAGATGAACGAAGGTCTTACGGGTTTGGAACGACATGAGGATGAGTAATTAATGACTGAAATTTCATTTTTGGGTGAACTAACCCTTTAAGTCAATGCACAGCGACTGCGATGAGCCAATCTTTTAATCTACGAGGTTCATTTGTTGTGGCTTCAAGCAATTACAACACCTTCCACTGTATATAGTAGTGCCTCACCTTCTATATGTTATTTACGGATTTGCTACAAACACACACGCAAATGTCGTAACTATGAAGATTACCGCGAAATTCAGTCAAAAAATGTTACATAGTGTAGCTTTAGGTAAGCATACAGAGTTATTTTCTCCAACAATTCCCACCTTATTACATAAATTGATCATGGCATTACTTGATATTGTACACATTTCAAATGTTAGCATGTAATTACAAAAAAAAACTACACATCATTCTTCTCTTTTATATGGTTGTTAATTCATAACTGTCATTAACATCTTGCTCAGTATCCATTTTACCATTTTGCTCGCATGCATGTCAAGCGGCGGGCCAGTTTGCACGAGGTTCTGCTACAGTCTACAGAGCGCTCATGTCTTGATGCAGACTAAAGCTGTAATTTGTTTTTACATACGTAGCAAGTTCATTTTTCTCAGTTCAGTTTTTTTTTTATATTGATTGGTTGCTGAACGTCTAGCTATTATGTGCTAATGAGGTAAAGTCGTGTATAAAGAAGGTGTTAGCATACTTAAGAAATTACGTTTAAACCACTTACAGGCTAAAATGACATATTGTTACAGAAAAAAAGAGACAAATTACACTTAAGTGTCCCCATTTACATTTTATCATAGCATGTGACTCAGAATTTAGCACTTAAAATGATGACCAACTTTTATATTCTGTTGTCTGTAGCAGAAGCCCAGGCCCTTGTGTGTGTGTGTGTGTGTAGTGGTAAGTGTTGTGTGCATGTATGCAAAAGTGTGTGTGTGTGTGTGAGTGAGCGTGTGTTATGTTTAAGTGTGAATGAGCCTGTTCCAGGCTGGCAGGCAATAGGAAGCATGCGGTGCAGCTCTTACTTAAATCCCCATCCCGTCCCCCCCAGCACTATGGCTGCCATCAGGATGGCCCCTGCGATGGAGCCTATGATAAGGTTGGTGGCACTAGGACCTGTAGAAGGGCATGATGGGAGAGAAACATGACGTAAGCTGCAGGGGGCGCCTGCTCAGCATGCAGGGTTTACACATCAAATGCTGGACTTCACTTATGTTATACACTCTTTCAGTCATGTGATTACTCAGGATGCGTGTCACATAGGAAAAGCTTGGGAATCCGTAGGGTCGATTATGCTCAACGAACTTACCATTAATAGAATAGTGTGTGTGTGTGTGTGTGTGTGGGATGTTATTGGACGTGGGTATGGAGAATTTCGGGGTTGCAGATTTTGGCACAGGGGAGCGGCACAAGTATCGGGTAAGATCTTAAAGCACTGAGGTGGTTTGAGCTACACTACCAACACAGGACTGACGACACACACACACACAAAGAAACACTAACCTACAAACACACTCACGGTGAACTTTCACCCACTCACTTACACGTCGGACCTAGTTAGAATGGAATATTTTGCTCAGCTCAGAAAGTGGGCCAGTTCCGAGGGGATTTCGCGTCAGTTAAAGATGCTACGGCATCTTATGTCAATGTCAGTGCGAGTCATCTCCTGTTTTTCCACCTTCCTCGGTCGTTCTTCGTTCTTGATCCTCGCTTTGAATCTTTTGATCTATGTAAATGCCCCACATGGACCAGAGAGGGAAGCACCGCAACACTCCATTAACACAGGGTGATAGTAAAAATATCCATGATAATAGCAGCCAGGGGAGAGGAGAAAATAAGAGATAGACCAGTCAACCAGTCCAATTACACGACAAAAATTACAAGGCACCATCACATTCAACACAACGGACAAAGCCACTGGGAGAACACGTACACACAACCGCACACACAGGGGGGATCACAGGATCTCCCTCTTGCTGGGGGAGTGGCATTAAAGGGTTAAGAGGTGCTTACTCTATTCCCCACCCTGTGCCTCCAAAAATCACCCCCAGGGCCAGAATGGTCCCTGCCACTGCCCCTATCAGCCTGTTTGTGGCCACGCTCACTGTGCAGAGGAAATAGGGGTGATTCAGCAGAGAAAATGTCACTCAAGGCCCCATTTTAAAAAAACTGTACACGTGTTTGTGAGTGGGAAAAGTGACTGTCAAAATGGGCACCTACAAAAAGCAGTGATCTTTGGAAATGGCTTTGCAGTGGATTTCTTTTGCAGTGGAGTTAAGGTGTGTATGCAACTGAGGACTATCTGTGTGTGTATATGGCAAGTTTTTTTGTGTTTAGGGAATTAGGAGAGGTCACGAACCCTTGGGACCTGGGTCCTCGATGACGGGTGGCTCTTTCGGGGGGTCGTGCATGCTGCAGTCAGTCCCTGCCCAGGTAGAATCACAGGTGCAGGTTGCTTCATTATTGCACACCTGAAAGATGATACACAGTAGGAAAAGAATGTTGTACTGTTTTAAAACGACGTGCTTAAGTGATTTCAGCCGTTTCCTCTCTCCAAAATTCAACAAATCCCAAAGCACTACAGGCGAAGAGTGTGTCTGATTGGCTATTTTGCTGACAATGAGAGGCAAGCCCCCTGAAATGTTAATAACTTTTGAGCATAATTGATATCAAAATCATGGAAAATATTATCATTCCTCTGGATATAAACTAAATGCATGGGACGAATTCAATCCCTGTTGTTAACATTCTGGATTAAAGTTGTAAGTGGATTTGAGTGGATTTCTGGCTTTGGTGAGTGGGAATTCAAACAGGATTATTTTCGAGGGTGACTGTTAGGGTTGTCAAAATACCAAAATGTCAGTAGTCCATTCCAATTTCGGTACCAGAGCAAAAGCTGATGAATTAAGCACTTTAAAAAAAAAAGTTTGTCCCATTTTGTCTTGTCTGTTGGTTTTCACTGTCAATCAAAGCAGTTTCTGATTCAGTCACGCATTTCAATACAATTGTCAATCCAAACTCAGCAGTGTATTTAGCAGTAGGATTCGACATTAAGCGTTGTCATGTGCTTATCCTTTGGACAAGTAAATCGGTTATTCACTGGTCCAAAAAAATTGGATTTTTTGCGGTGTAAATATAATTTATTCTGAAGCAAATTCTTTCAGAATATTGCAGTTTTGGCCTATTTATTTTATTTTTTATTAAAGAGCACCCCCCCCAATCTTATTAAAAGTATTAAATAAAGAAAAAAATTCCTTTTAAATTCTTAAATTTGATGAATAAATCAAGACTAAATCAAATTAAATCTTTAACACTGAAAAAAATACAACTTCATTAATTAAGTTTTTGAGATTGTTATAAATTTAGAAAAGAAAAGTTGAGAAAAAAATTATACTTTTAAACATGAAAATAAACAGCCAGTAGGTGGCGGCAAGTGACCGTCTTAATAAACGAGTCCTTGAGTCATTCATTCAAACGGCTGATTCGTTCAAGAATGAGGCAGTTGTTTATGAATGAGTCATTGAATCTTTCACTCAACCGATTTGTTACATTATATTATATTAAATATTACAGTACATTATAGGCTACATTATATAGCCTATTATTATGAACTACCGATCGCCACTTACACTAAACGTAATAAAATCAGTGCCATTCTCTAGTTATTTTTTTTGTTATTGACGTTTTAATAAGGCTGCTTGTCCGGTCGGGCAAGTAAAATTCACTTGACATGAGCGGCTCACATTAAACAAAACAAAACCTTGTGGGTTTCAGCAGTTAAGCAGAATCTGACTTAACTAGCACCTCTGATAGGCCATTGTGTTCACATGCTCAACAGATATGATTGTGATTGGCTACAACGCTTGTAAAAACACACTGTAAATAAAAAACGCTCAGAGAGCACTCAAACACACATGACTGAGAGCATTCGAAAGCAGCGTCAATCAGTGGGTGCCACTTATACTCGGTATTTTTTTTATACTAACTGGTACTGTTACATTTGACAACCCTAGTGACTGTGGAGTCCAAGCAGCAGGGACTGTCAGATGGTGATCACTCACGCCGTGAGAAGAGCAGACTCGGCCGCCGGGGCCAGACGGACAGGCTGTGAGGTTCAGGGAGGAGATGGGTAGACATTTCCGCTCAAGGCACATCATAGAGGGGCCGCACGGCGAACCGTCTTCCACATACCCTAGATCAGTGTCATCATCCAACAGCACGTGTCCCCCGCTACAGAAGAAGGAAAAATAGAAAGTGTCAGAAGTCGGAGATTCATCCTGAAGATTTAGTGGGAAAAGATTCGCAGAGGAACAGACCTACAGTCCACCAGTCGCCCCTGATGGTTAAAGGTGGTGGGAGTGACGTCACCTTTCAGTGTCCCGATCCTTGGGATTCTCCCAATATTTGTGCACAGCAGGTACCCGCAGAACACATCGCTGTAAATCCACAGGATTTGGAAAGTATTACAGAAGGTTATGTGATCGTGTCTAGACGGTAACCCATGTTCTGCAAATTACACGTGGGATTCACGTACAGATTTTTGCAGTATTTATTGGCAAACATTCGCCGCTTGTTCTAATTTCCCTCCACCCACGTAGATCAAACGGTTGCTGATATTATCAGTAACATACAATATAAGTACACTATGCCACTGAAACAAGACTCTCAACACAAATAAATACTAGTGCCAATCACTGGTCAATTAAATCCATCACATTTTATTATTACTTAAAAAATAAAGTGGCATATATTGTCTCATTTGCACAAAACAAGTCTTGATGTTAATATTTGTACAAATGATACTGTTTCACATGATATTTTATACTTGTGCATTGAAAATCCACCTTACAAAAGTCTGCAAATTACATCATGATTGGATTCAACTAATAATTACAAAAATTACTATATCAGAACAGCATTACCTGCTTTACATACATTAAAAAAAACAGGTAATGCTGTTCCTGGTGCTGCGACGCAGAAGTATAAATCAGCCTTTAAGGAGACACAAAGATTTCAATGCTTTCCATCATTTTCAGCAGGTTTGAAAAGAGTGAAAAAGCATTAATAGCAAAGCACATGCCTGAAAACTTTGCAGAACAGGAGCTGCCATCTAGACTTGACCTGGTTTTGTACCATATTAAAGTTTCATGGTGCCGCATATTCCTGCTCGCTAAATAATTTGGGGAACGGACTCACTGTTTGCTGCAGGGCACCCATTTGTCTCCATCTCTCCCACAATTGCCTTTTTCTGTCCCCTCTGTATTTAACTTCTCATAGCAGTGCTTCTCTGACCCTCCAGCCTCTGAGAGAACAGCGGGAGGAAAGAATGAAGTTAGACAAAAGAGGAACCGCAAGCAAGTGGGTGTTTGCAGTTATTTTAGTGCTTTCTTTGGGAAAAAAAGAGTTGAGCACTCTGAAAGCATCAGTGTCACTCACTTGAACCCCAGATGTATTTGCATTGACTGTCCCGAGTCTTACATTCACCACTGTAACAGCGGCCCTGGAATAGTAGCAAATAAAGTGTGGAGGGTTTGATCAAAAATAGCCAAAATGTTGTTGTGCCATGTTTCTATATAGATATTATCTGACCTGATTGAGCTGACAGGAGTAGCCATCTTGCTTATGAAGATTAGGGGGGCACTGTAAGAATAACAAAGATCTTTAAAAACACATATATATATATATATATATATATATAATTGAAGTATTTTTGCAAAATAAATAAATATATAAAAAGTATTTTTACTATTTAGTTCAGCATTATTTATGTTTTAGTATTTTCTGATGAAACTAAATGTGATTTACTTTAGTTACTGGACACAAACTACATTTTGTTGGAGGGAAGATTGTGAAAAAGGTTTTACGATGGTACTTGGTAAAATGAACGATTCTAAGTTCATCTTTCAGCCCCGCAAATTTTTTTAGAAGTGTTAAAACTGCAGGCGGGCTGTCATTTACTGAATAACATGCCTTCTGTTATGGCAGTTTTGCCGAATAGTGTAGCTTGTGGGAGGGGGGTATGACACAGCATCATCACTAGCTATGTTTCCATCCAAAGTTGCAAATTTGAAGCGGTGCTTGATTATGATTTCACTTTTTTAACTTTAGTTAGTGTATAATGTTGCTGTTTGAGCCGAAACAACATCTGCAAAGTTACGACGCTCAAAGTTCAATGCAAAGGGAGATATTTTCTTTTACAGAAATCACTTTTTAAGGACTACAACAAACGGCTGGTAGGGACTACAATGAGCATCACAAACCCCGCCCCCCGAGACCACACAACAAAGGGGGCGGGGCCATGTCGGGCTGCTTTAGAGAAGAGGAAGAGTTGTTGTAGTAGAGTGTTGTTGATGCCGTCATTGTACACCAGAATGCTTCAAAAATGAGGGTCAATGGATTTGCACAAAAGATTAACATGCTAGTCGACGGCACATGCTAACCATTCAGAAACGTTCTAAAAGTCCTGAGTCTCTCCATCAGTGTCGACTCCGGTTTGAACAATGTAAGACTAAACACTGTTACTGGCAATCCTCATTTTGTCTGCGTGAGATTCTCCAGCTTTGTTGTTGTTGAGAAACTGCAGCGCGAGCTGTTAAAGCTCCGCACTCTTCTGGAAAGGGGGCGGGGAGCAGCAGCTCATTTGCATTTAAAGGGACATGCACAAAAATTATGTTTTTGCTCACACCCAAATAGGGGCAAATTTGACAAGCTATAAAAAATTACCTGTGGGGGATTTTGAGCTGAAACTTCAGACACGCAGATGAAACGCCATAAACGCTGTCATGTTATCTTGCGTTCGGATGCGTGGTGTTTGGGAATGTAATCATCTGAGATGCTTTTAGGAGGGAATTAAACCAAATCCTTCCAATGACAGACTTTGGTTCTTTCATTTCAGAATGATCAAACCAACATTTGAAATGCTGTGCAATGAAATTGGTCAGTTCTCCAATCACATCCACTGCTGGGGCAAAGTCAAGTGATTTTTTGTTGCGCATCGAGGAATTTATTCTATGTTTCCATTATAGATTATTCGCTTGTCTTCTATTTGCATGTCTTCTTATCGGATATAAAATTGATCCGCCTCAATTTTTTAATTGAAGTGCTCCCTTTAGTTTTATGCAATATCCTAAAATGCCCATAAAAACAGGTAGATGGAAATATAGCTATTGTGATTGACATGTAGATACTGTTGCGTCATCTGAATAAATTGAGTAGTGGCTCATTATCAGGGAAAATGTAATCATGACTATAAATATAAATTTACAGGAAAAATCAGATTTGGGATATTCATAGAAATAACTCTCACTTTATTTATTTGTGTAATGCAAATATTTAAATAAAAAAAAACAACATTAATTTTATTTTTAAATGTTTGTTTCATGGAAATATGAGCAAATTTGCATATTCATCACCACTGCATTTCGATGGACTACACAAAAATTAGAAAAAAATGAAATACCACCAAAATTAAATATGCTTTTACTATGTAATAAAAATATTTATTCACATGTCCCTCTCTTTCTGTTAAACATTTCCCCTTTGAAAATGTTTTAATATACCTAAAGTCATATTTAAATAATCGACATCATTTAAAGAAAATAAAAAATGTTTTTTTTTTTTTTTAAATAAAAGGAGTGGAACCTGTCCCGAGTCTCCTGAACAAGTCTCTGATATGTCACAATCATTCACAGCATATCGACAGCTGTATCCCCGCGGGTAGAACTGAGAAAAGCATTGAAAGAAACAAGTGATCAGTGCATTGTAAGACTCTCAGTGGTTGAGGTTGGTTGAGTCATGATGAGGTCTTACCAGGCATGTGTTGTTGCAGCAGGGGCCGTCACTGCAGTGCGCTCCATTAGACAAAGAGCATTTTTTACAGCAGTCTTTATAGCACTCCTGCACAACCAGAGAAAAATATGTGCACACAGACCAAAAACGGTGAACATTATGTTTTGATATTGCCTGTAAGGAAGTGCTTACCATTCGGGCCCCACAGTCGCACTCCTCTCCCACTTCCACGTAACCATTCCCACATTCTGTAGCCTCAAAGAGCTGCCGACACAAAGCACAAGTTTTATCCAGCATCATGTCCAATGATTTCGCTTGAACTTGATTTTTGCTTTAAGTTTGCAACACATCAGTCACAACACATGTGAGAACTGATGACATTTGGTGTCACTGCTATAAAACCTGCTTCAACGTTTCAACTTCAGCTTTCGGTTGAAAACCTATTTTTTGTGGGTTGCGGGTACATGAACAGAACAAACAGAGAAAGGCAAGTAGATCCAAAAATAGATTAGTAGGAGGGTAGGATCCAAAAATAGTGCAAAACTTTAACATACATTATTAAAAAGAAGTGCACGCCAAGACAGCAGGATTTTAAAAGAGGGTAACGTTTAGAGCAGAGGTACGGAAGCTTGTTTCTGCCATATCCTCCTGACAACCAGGAAAAAAAATGTATATATTTAGTATTTTTTCATGTCATTACATGGTTATAGCATAAGAAAAAAAATGATATGTAATGAAAAATGATATTTTATACTCTTTAGAGGACACCAGGACTCTTTTTTTTTTTTTTAAATAATAAAATCCATGAATAGGCAAAACCAAGAAAGACATGAACAAGCAAAACTAAAAAATAAAAAGACATGAATAAGCAAAAACGAATGCATTTTTTTTTTTTTAGATCAGCAATCAATTTTTAGGCTTCAGTATTTTTTAAACTTTGTTTAAAGATGATTTTATGAAAGATTTAACAGAATGATTTGATATACAATTTTGCTTTATGCAATACGGTGTGTAAAAAAGCCATACAATTTATCTATACATTGTATCTAATTTGCATATTAATGTATTCTTAGGGCAACATGTAAAGTGTAATAATTGGCAAGATTTTCATAATAATACTTTCTTTCCCTATTCACTTGTTGTGTCTCCCGAAATGCGTAATAAGTCCTGGTGTACATTTATGAAGAGATGTCCTGTTTTGTAACAGAAAGTCATTTTTTTATTTGAAACCCCATAACATTTTCCTGGGATGTTGATTTATAACAAACAATTTGAAAATTAGTCAGATTTAAATAAAAATATTATCACCATAAGCGTGTAAAATTTGATCACCAAATTAATGTCAGTCATATTTGAAGGCCAAGTAGAGGCAGTTGTCATTGTGAAACCTCCAAACATTTGGTGTCTCTGAAAAGCCCTGAATCTGCTCTTTACAGGGCTTACAAATGTGACTTTATCAGAGCGATTCACTAAAATATAATGTCCACTACAGAGGACAAAAGTCTATTCCTGGGTCACAGGATGATATAAACTCGCAATTGCAAGAAAAAAGACTTGCGAGATAAAAATTTGCATTTACCTTTTTTAAAATCCATGGCGGAAACAAGTTTCTATACAGAAGTGGCGTCCCCCTTTGTGCCTATGTTGTGTTTGTTCATTCATTAGCTGAAAAAACAGAAGCCTGTTTTACTGAAAAAGTGCTGTGAAAAATATGAATTTCTTTTAGTTTATTTTTTCCCTGACATATAATGGGGGAAAGTTTAATGAAAAAAAAAAAAACAAAGAAAAAAAAAGGTGATTGTAAGAGTCAAGCTAACTTTGTGCAAAAACAGGCCGTTGATATTCACTCAAAAGTCTTGTGCAGTTCTTTTTATTCATTCACTTTAAATCTGTGGGCATGTGTATGCAGGTGAAGTGTTGGAAGTGTCCACGCTATTCCTCGAGCCTACCTTGCTGGGTTTGTTAAACAGACACGAAGCGCCGCCTCTCAGAAGGAAGTTCCTGTAGTCGCTGATGCTGCATTTGGAAAACCTGCGTGGGTGTTGCACCCTATGGAGGAGAACAGGGAAAGATAAACCCACACAAATCAAGAAATGTGACCGGAAACTAGAAGCTAAAATACCCGGAAGGTAGTCAGGGAGAGGATATAGAATAATGTGTGTGTTTAACGATACCCGGTGTCTTCCATTATACATCCCACCCATGAATCCATGCAGCCGCACTCCTCTGAGAGAACACAAGTGTGAGAGTCTGTGAGTTCACTTCTGATCAATCCTAAAATCTTACAAATAAGAAATGAAGTATTTTGACAAGAGACTTACTCCTCCTGATCACAGGATCCCATTGGATACCGAGATTCTGTGCTAAGCTCTGAGAGAGAGAGGCAGCCATTGTCCACGTGCTGCCAAACTGAAAGAGAGTGCATGACTCACTTCATCTGTCATTTAAAATGACTGTAAGGTAAGGTTTTATTGTAAATCGCTCAGTCTGTCTACCCAGAATGCTGTGTGTGTCCAAGCTAGATTAGATGTGTGTGTGTTTTTATGTTTTGCATGTTTTATATTTTTTGTGTACTTTTCTCATCTTAATGTACAGCACTTTGGACAACTTTAGTTGTATTGAAATGTGCTTTATAAATAATAAATACAAATACAAATACAATACAAGCTCACCTCATTAACACCGATTCCTCTTGATTTGGAACACACACCGCTAATATATGCAACACTACTCCGACCGTAATGAAACGTCACATTCCTGCAAGCGGAAAGAGGTTTTTTAATTGATCTTTATGTCACCTGTTCCCTTTGCCTGTAACTGAAACAATGGAATTCAGTCTCATTCTTTTCTTAGGAAACCATTTGTGCCAGAAATCTACAATATCACAGAACAGGAATCAACAGCAAACGATGAAATCGTCTTTATCTGGCCCAGCAACTCCCACAACTGAACCACATCGTTTCTGTTACTGTGAAACCGAGCGACTCACGTGAACAGGTGCACGGCATCAGCGTTAATGTTGATGTTTTGTTGTCGGTACTTTGAGAAATCTTTTAACATTTCCAGCGGTTTTACGCTCAGAGGAATCCGGTCCCTGTCAGTCCAAATCTCCACAGCGACCAGCACCACACGCGTGTTCAGCTGCTCCTTGAAAATCTAAAGGGAATATTATTGTCATTTAGATTAAGATGAACACAAGATGAGTAAATATTAGGGTAACAGCAATAAATATGCAAACATACAGCATCTACGAGGTTGACCACTGATTTGGCAAAATTCCGGGTATGCTTTTTACTCTTATGCCTTTTAAACTGTAAAAACAAGAGATTGAGAGAAGAGAAAGTCAGTTTCAAGGTTCTGCAGTACACGAAAGACATGGAAACGTGTTATTCAGTGCCCTCTAGTGGATAATTTAAACAGAAATTCCTACAGGAAAAAAGCAGGGGTGCCCTATTTGCAACAATTTCAAGAGCTTTGATTCAGAAATGCATTCGAAAATGATTTCAAGAAATTTTCAGACTCATATGGTTTGCCTGGATGAACTCACCGTGTTGTGGTCAGCGACAATCATTATTTCCAGATACTTCATTTCCTCAAAAATGTTTCGTGGCATCTAAAATGAAATTATACATTCAAACAATCGTAATGTTCTCGGCATTGAGAAACAGTGGACGACATGGAAAAGGTTGAGAGTCATTTTCTTACAGCTCTTTTCCTCCTCCTCTTTAACCAAGGCATGCTAGCGAAAATATGTTTTTCTTCTTCTTTTTCCTCAACTGGGTCATCGGCAGCTGAGAGAAACAGACATGAAGGTAACCATGGAGATGAGAGTGGTGATATAATATCTTGCCACATATCTTTAGGACCTTGGCACACTTACCCCAGTCACCTGGGACAGAGGTCACATGAAGCGATGATGTTCGTTGCAAAGAGTGGGGACGTGCCTCTGTTTCCTAAACGGTACAAACATGGTGACATTTGCAGACGAGATGTGCGAATCAAGGCCGTAACCATGCCGTGAACATTAAGGGAACCGGGTTTTTTTTTTTAAAATAAATTAAATAATTAAAGGATTAAGGGATTTAAGTGAATAAAGAAAAAGAAGGTGGATGTGAAATAATCAATTTAATCTATCTGCAAATGATATTTTATTTTAAAAGATGCACACATTTAATCGTATGTCTAATAGGGGTGTAACGGTACATGTATTCATCCTGATCCGGCACCGGCCATCCACACTCCAATCCACAAGGAGGCGTAGGCGGTAATGCAACACTGTTTGCTACCAGTAAAAAGCGCAGAAGACGAAGAGGAAATGTTTACATCATAGACTGGAAAAAAAAATATGGATGACGCACCTCCACTCTCTTCCATTGTAGAAAAGTGAAGCCGCCAATGTCCCAAAATGGCACTGACATCCAGATTCTGCGCAGTAGTGAGCGTTAAGTGGAGTCGTGCGCTATCACACTCCCGCAGAATCCTTTAGTACAGTTTACTGCAGAACAACTCATTATATAAACAGTTATGGAAATGTAGATATTAAAGTAAAAGTTCCAATCTCCTCCCGAAAATGCAGAAAAAGTCAGTTGGCGCCTCACTGACTAGTTCGCTCAGAGAAGCTGTCAATCACAGCTGTCAATCATGACATCACACGCCCGTTTTTATAGCATCAAATAACTGACTCTCTGAAAAAAATTATTTGAAGTGTAATTTAATTGTTTAGTTTGTCTCACCTCCCATTAAATTACACGGAGAGGGCGGAGTTTATGACCTATACTGGGACTGACCACCTGGTGGCGATCGAGACACTTTGGCTTCACTTTTCAGGAGATTGGTTTACATGTAATCTAGTGTTTCAACTGTGAGAAGATATCAATAACCATGTTAGTTCTGTAGAGATATGAACATTTTGTATAATGCAGTACATTAGCCTATTCATTATATTCACTTAAGCTGTTAGTAACGTCTTTAATGTATGTTTAAATAAATTTGTCATGAAAACAAGTCACTGTGTAAATGATTATATTCCAAAAATGTGACTTAATAATTAGGTTTAGAGGTTAATGCAAACCCTGCATTATGTGCAATTTACATTATTTGAGTGTTATTATTATTATTATTATTATATCTAAAAATAAATAGCAACTGAATTTAATCATTTGGACTTGGTTGTTACTTGTAACCTTTAATATTATAGTAATGTGTAAGTAAGGATAGAACATTTTAATTGTAATTGAATTTATTTAAACACAGAGACACATTTGTTAAAAAAAAAAACAGTTTAATAAAAAAAAAGAAAAATGAAAAAGCAATTTTATGTTTAGTTTTCTCCCCCCTTCCGTACCGAACCGAGACTTCAATACCAAGGAATGTACCGAACTGTCATGTTTTTGTACCGTTACACCCCTAATGTCTAATATGTCAAACGCAAACCATCATTAGTCTTGTCACATTCAGTTATTGAACTATAAGAATCACGTAAATGAATATTTTCAATTCAATACAATGAAATTTGATTTAAAAAGTTGAGTAGTTTGCGTCACTGGATATTACTGTCAGTACTTTAACACTGTTGTCTAATATTACATGTTTAGCTACTTACGTCTCACTACGCGCTCTTTCAGCGTTAAAACTAAAGTGTCGTGTTGGAATTCGCACTCGTATTCTGTGAACAGTAAGCCCCGCCTTCTTTAATTTGATTGGCCATCTCAATCATTCTGACATTGACGAGCGCTGAGGGAGACCAGCTTGAAAATTAAACTTTTAGTCATTCTAAGAACAAACAGAGCGGTGCGTAATGGAGCATTAAGAATATCAAATATTAGGGGGGAACCATTTGGTCATTTCTAATTATTGAGGATGAACTTGTCCCCATCAATGTCTGTGGTGGTTACGGCCCTGGTGTAAATAATGAACCCCAAAAGACGATAAGCTGTAATGATGTGATCTTACCAGAGTGTGAGTCTGTTTCAGAGGCTCGATGAGATAGACAAAATTACCATCATCAAACATCCCACTAGAAGAGTGAATCACAAGAAAGGGGTTGGGGGGAAAAGAGTCAATTGGAAAACAGATACAGGAACAAGGACAGGTATAAAACCTTAATTAGTCAGAAAACCAAGAAGAAAACCGTAGCCGTGCTTTTAGAGCCGAACAAACGCTTCTCTCTGTGACACTCAACCACACACTAACATGGTGACATTCAAATCTTTTCATGTGTACCAACTGCCATCTGGCCTCACAGTGGGTCTCCAGGTCAGACTTTCTCTCTGTATCACACACACACACACACACACACACACACATACGAAACAAAACAAGGGTTCTTACTGAAGCCCGTCGCAAGTGGATAAAGCTACACGGGAGTCTTCTTTTCCTCTCACATGGCCGTGGTAGTAGCAGTGTTCCCCACCCTAAACAAACGCACATTCATCACCGCTATGAAGTGCTTATTTTCAGGGTTGTGTTTGATATAGATGTGTGCTCTTTGTGTCTTACCCTGGAGAGAACTGGCTTGTCTTTCTCATAGTGGATCTCCATATAATCTGAAGAGAGCAGATCACTAAAATAGAAAAGAGACATTAATTATCCAAGAACAAAACAATAAACCCGGCAAACAGGGAATATTCTCAGAACTTTATTATTCTGGCAAGGTTCTCTCAAAGATATGCGCAAACATTTTTTCCAGTGATGATTAATAGAACGTTCGTTCAGAGTTATCTGGTCTTTAATAATGTTCTAAAAATGTTTTGTTTTGGAATGTTTTTTCTTCCTGAAACATTTTAGTTTTTTCCTGCACATTCAGAGAACATTCAAGAGTAATGTCCAATAATGTTTGCAAAATGATAACATGGAAATTTTGAACGTCTACAAATAATGTTTTCATAACTTACTTGGAACATTAGCAAAATGTCCTAAAATATTAGCAAAAATAATAAAAGTAAATTTTCCCTTAACGTTCCTATAACTCAGTAATTCTTAAAGTGTGGTCCGCCATCGCCCCCTAGTGGTCCGCGAAAAGATGACCTAAACTAGGCAAGCTCTTAACCCGCACCGGATCGCGGGCGGAGGGGGGGGGGTTGACGTCAGTGTGTTTTAATAACGAAAAAATGGATCATATCATTGCATTTGTGTTTGAATAGTTAGTTTTTGACTTGAAACAGTTGCATATTAAACTTAAATTTAGTTTATCCTTCCTATTTTGTTGTTTTTGGGGGGCGTGTTAGAATGGCATTCTGTTAGGTGGTCCTCAGAAAAAAATTGGAAGATAAAGTGGTCCTTGGGCTGAAAAAGTTTTGAGAAACACTGCTATAACTGAAACTAGACAATTTGAACGTTCAGAGAACACTCAAAAATACTATTTTCATAAGCTAATTGGAACATTTGCAAAATGTCTTCGTTAGCTGGGACGCTACTGCCCCAGATCCCATGCACCTCTATGATAAATAAATGATGCTTTATTAAGAAAGTTCGGGAGGAGTACGAAATAATTCACCTAATTAAAGGGGTCATGAATTGAGAAATCAGCTTTTCCTTGAGCTTTTGATATGTAAGAAGTCATCGTACTATGAGAATATCCTGTAAGTTTCAGAACTGAAAACTTCCTTGTTAGTCCAATAAAAGCGAACATATGATCCTGGAATGTCCCTATCTATGACACAGATCGGTGAAACTCCGCCTCCACGGAAGAAATCAACACCTACTTCATCATTGCAGTGTTAGCCCCGCCCACTGGTGTGTTAGTGAGATGACGATGAGAGAAGAGCGATACAGCACACAAAATAACATTACCTTTCAAAGGATCCTAATGCTAGGAATATGGTTATTTATTTTCAACAATGTGAATGTCTCAGTTGAGCTTGATTTATTTGTATTTCACGGTGGATTATTTGGTAAATCAGTCGCATTTCGGTGCAGGCTTTGCAAACAGACTTTTACGATAGGGACTCGCCAGTAATGCGACAACATGTAAGTATCATGTAATGCCTGATCTAATATGTAATGATTCACGTCCAGTCAGTTTTGTTTTTTCTCTGTCAGTAAATCTGTGACTCAACGATCAACTTCACATTGTTTCTCTTACTAGAATGAAAATAATCTGTAGAGAAAGCGACCAAAGAACGCTCCCTTTGCAATCGCTGGAGCTGTCAATCAAACAGTTTATCGGTGACTGAGTTCTGGACTCGAGCCAAAACTCCCGTTTTATTCCACAAATCTCTTAGTTACATTGAGTTTGCACTGTTAGTTGTGATGAAAGCATTCATTAGTGTGCAGAAATCAAGTTGCAATGACGAAATCATGTGATCGGCTACAATGTTCATCACTACAACCTTTCATGCCGCGATTTAAATATAATACCATAGATTTAAATGTAACTCTATAATCAAAACTTTTCACGATTAGTTAACCTTGAGAGCTGTAATAGTAAAAAGTGCTAAAAGATTTCGAGAGAGTAATACTGCTATTTCATATTGCAAACATGTCAGCCAATCACAGCAGTGGGCGTTGCAGACACGCCCCTTAAAACAGAGCCTTCAAATCAAAATCAGGTTGGAAAAATGCCTTATATATTATGACCATTTTTGATGTAAAAAGTGCATATAACAATGCGGTTCATGACCCCTTTAACACGAGAGGAGCGCATTGAGTTAATCAACTCAATTAACCCTTATGCGCTGTTGGATTTCTGTGTACACTAGTTATGGAGCGGGTCAAATTGACCCTAATTAGATTCGATACAATTCCTCAAAAATAACACTATGAAAATCAACAAAGATTCCGGTACAAACTGTAAACTTTTAATATCAACATTTGTCAAATATTCCAAAAAATATATATCTGAAGATATGATTTAATGAAAATGTTTTTTAACCATTTTTTAAAACTAATTTGTTTTGACAAAATTTGAAAATAGACAGTACATTTTTAAATACAATAAATAAATTTTTTTAACTTTTTTTTTTTTTTCTTAGAACATCATAACTGAACAATTAAATGTAGCTGTATAATGAAAATATGTACTTTTCCTAAGTTGGCTGTTTTGTAAACTCATTTCATAAAGTCGAGTTTCTTCTGATATGATGAGCAAGTGTGTGTTTTCTGGATATGAACTTCACACACATGCTGCTGGTTAAAACATTTTTCTGTATTGAAATAAGTGTGGAAAACCTCATTTTTTAGCTTCATAAGGTAGTAAAAAAATAAAATAACAAAATATAACCAAGAAATGTTATTATTTTGGGTCAGTACAGTTGCTTTAGAGCGTTAAAATATGCGGGTCAAATTGACCCGGCGAACATCACGAACGTAACAGTAATTTTGTTTGTATATGTCAAAAAACACCAGCATGTTGAAACGTTGCATTAATGTTCATGATGATAAATGAGAAAAAGTCACAAAATATCAAGAAAAAAAACAGTATTTCCAACAACTATAAAATCTAAACGGGTCAAATTGACCCAGAACATAACACAAGGCTTAATGAGATAAGAGCAGACAGTTTTCCAGCATCCCTCCACCACCCCATCTCCTCACATCTAACCATTCCTATTTCTCCCTGTGTTTGGGGGAGTGCTCTGTGTTCAGGCTAAATTCTGAGCTCGGATCCCTCCCCTCGGACACCACACCAAATACGCATAACCTTTACTCTACTTAATTATATATAAGTGTGAACTCGTGAAGGGTGCATTGGGAGAACACTCTCTTCCGTATCAGCTGTTGTGGGAGCTCCAGGCTGTTAGTGCATCAGAAGCCGCATCACGTCATCAGTGATTCTGCCTCACCGGTTTGTTAAATAAACATGAGAATGCAATAACTATGTATTTGAAATCGAAAATTGTGGCTGTATTAATGTTTATGAGGAACGTATTAACAACAGCATCAATAGCAGAAATCATTTTTTTTAAACAAAGCAGAAAAATTGTCCTTTTATCACACGATCACAAACACTTCTGTCCTATTTTTACACATGCTGACAATTAATCAGCCTCGCAAAAAATGGACATTCGCAAACGTATCATTTATCTCACTAAAAGAAAGTCGGCAGAAATAATTGATCTTATTTATGACTAAAATGTGTCTAAAAATGTTCTAAAAGTGAAATCGGGATCAAATCGGTTTGACTTTTGTTACTAAAAAAAAACCCAGAGACATTTTTTTCAAAATATATTCTTTTGTGTTCCAACAATATGAGTGTGAGTAAATGATGACAGAAGTTTCCTTTTCTAAAGTTCATCCTTTTAACCCATTAAAAAACATTAATCCATGGCCTTGGCTATTCCTGGTTATTGTGAAAATCGAACAGTTTGAGATCGTGATTAAATAATCCATCAGTTTGTGCTGGAATTCTGATATAAACCAGATATACTCCAACTTGTCTCATCACACCTGCATGGAAGTTTCTAGCATGACTAGTAAGATATCGGCTTCAGGTGTTAATAATTGATCCTTCGCAAACAGTTTGATTGACAGGTGATCTGACCAATCATAACCCTGAATCCGCCATTCTGTTCCTCAAAGCAATCAGGGGATTTAGTAGATTAACGTTGGTGAACTTGAACTTGATAAATTGACCACAAATTGAAAACAACATTCCTTCTGATGTTCATTCATGTTTATTTGATGCTATAAATGAACTAGTATGAAGAGATGATCGGTTCACGAGCCGTTATACGGTATTTATTGTTTAAACTTCTTTGAAAAATTACAATATTTTTTAAATATGAAACTGTTTAGTATGTCGTCAGTGTCCTCTTTGCTCCGTGATGTATTTTTCACTGTGTGAGAACATGATGTGTGGCGTGAGAGCGCACACAGTAACTAAAGGGGGCGGGTCTTTGCGAAGGATCTACTGGGGTTGGAGCTGAACCTCCTAGGAGCAGGAATAGGAATATATGCAGGAAAAATCCTTGACAATGACAAATTCTTTCATAATGAGTTGCCAACCTCTACCCCATTTTCTGCGACCATCACAACGTTCAAAAACAGCTGGAGACACATTTTTCCGAAAGCACTCAAGCACTCTCCACAACCACTTACTACTAAAAAAAATCCTTTCTTTTCTTGTCAGCATTTTACCTCAGCTCTAGTTAACAACAACATGTTCTAAGAAAGTTTTCCTGACATTCCCCTTAAGTTAAGAACGCAATATTTCTGAATGTTCTCTAAATGTTCCAAACGTCCAGTTTCTAAATAGTTTTTTCTTGGTTATACGAACGTTCCATTCCATTCGATCACTCTTCAAACATTGTGGGAATGTTACTTTTGAGTGTTCCCTAAACATTCACACATTTTGAATGTGAAACTTTTTGAACGAACGTTCTATTAAAGTTACAGGAAAAATGTTTGCTCGTAACTTTGAGAGCCCCAGAAATGTGGGCTGTGTCCTAATCTATCTTTCTACTTTGTATACTACGAATATTGTTGGTTCTATATGACGAAATGCGTGTGATGTTCCTCATTTGTAAGCTGCCTTGACAAAAGCATCTATTAAACGAATAAAGGTAAATCTAACGCAGTTCATTTCAAATAAAACACCTTATTCGCCGTTGATCATAACGCATCCACAGTTTTTACAGGGAATAGTCCGGATGATTTAAACCACAAACTTCTTAGATCTTCAATAAATACCAAGGTGACAATTGACAAGGAGAGGGCTGAATAGGAAAGTGGCGCACCACTCACACACATTTGCACGATAGAACCAAGAGATTTCAGGACTTCAGGAGAGAATATAGCTGTTTTATTTTAAAAACACCAGAGCAAATCAGCGTTCTCGTTCTCTTACTTACACACACACTTACTTGTTCAAAGTAAGGTCCAAAGTGAACGTGGTGCCAAAGGCGTCCAGCTGGAAACTTGCTTGGGCCAGGTGGACATCCTGCGGTCAGGGAGATAAAGAGGGGCTCATTAACACTTCACAAAACAAACATATGCTACTACATCCAATCTTGCCAGCAAACGTCATGGTTAAAATTTCCTTTCTGTTCTAAATCATATGATCAAACGTCTATAGATAAAGCATCTGCTCTAAAGCATCATAAATCACACAGCTGTGCTGTTTTGCAGCAAAAACACCGCATTGGCAGAAGTAAAGTGAGAGTGTGTGCACAATGCAATCCCACAACGTCTGTTCAGTACGGAGAGCGAGGGAGAGAAACTGCCTCTTTTGCGAAAAGTGCGTTAGGTTTGTGAGGGAGGGCCGGTGAACCTGGATCAACTCTGAGGATACTGCACCATTCCCTATGAAGCATCTCCCTTGCTCCACAACTGCTTAGCGCATGAGTGTTGAGGACCTAAATTCGGGGGGGAGGGAGGGTTCTTCATACTTTACATTGCAAGACAACCCACGTCTCACCTGTCCATCCCCGGCTTGGTTCCTCGCCCGAGTGTCCAGATCATGATACGTGCTCTCCGAATCCTCATTCAAGTAGTAAACGAGCCGGGACGGATATGTGACGGTGACCTCATGCTTTCTTCCCGTGGAATTGCCCGGTGCTGCCGCCGCTGCCGCCGCCGCTGCCGCTTCTCGCGGGGTCTCAGGCACGTGCTGATCCCTGAGATCCTCATACTGCAAGGCGCTGGAAACTGCAGGACAGGAGGAAATCGTTTACCGCTTTACAGTCTTCATCTCGGATCCCGTCAATTATACATGAACGTGTGCCAGCCCTGTGATGCTGCAGAGAAGCTGCGCACAGATCTCTCTCATGCAGATCTCGGCGTATCGAACGGAGGCTGATAACCAAATAAAACACTGAAATCTGAGACAGTGGACGAGAGGGCGAGACGTGATGCGTGTAACGGCCACAGAGACATAAGACACACATATGGACATGACATAACTTGCTGCATATTCGGATATTTTAAAGGCATTAGACACGCATCATGTCAGCTAATGATAATCTATTGTCATGTTAATCGAGTTAACATTCAGTACCATATATAACACCACACTAATGGGTCTGTCAACCCACAGAGAGGCCTTTAAAATCTCCCCCCCCCTTCCTCTGCATAGATTGACATGTATAAACGGCGGTAAACACAGTTAAGTAATGGAGGCTGCTCAATCAAAACCTGCGTATTTAGCTGGGGTTTCCAACAAAAGGCGTAGGGAAAGCAAAATTCTAGCGTAAACGTAGAGCAAATATCGAATAATACTACGTAAATAATAAAGTTACGCAAGGTAAACGTGATACTTACCCGTGGAGACTGAGGCGATAGAAGATGGCAGGGAAATAAATATGCTAGCGAGCAGACACAGATGGAATATCAGACGCATGATTCATATTTGAAGACTAAATAAAATGTCATTAGCGCGTCAATTTACAGCGAGTCCATTATTATGAGGGCGATTTTAGTGCGTATCCCGCGGGAAGAGGGGGAAATCCTTCATGCAGCATCGGAGACTGAGGGGTGGGTAGCACGGTTGGGATGCTGAGGGGTGGGGAGGACTGGGATGAAGGCGAAGGGGTGGTAGCACGGGTAGATGGAAGGCGGTGGCCAAGCGGCTCGTATCGTGAGGGAAGGCAGTGCGCATGCGCAGTGCATCTTCTGCTGCGCTGGCGCGTCAACCCGTCCTCACTTTGGAGCACTCATCCTATATTACTTCTCAGATCTCTGCATTATATAAATAACAAAAAATAGATCCCTAAAGTTTATAAAGAAAATACATGGGTTTAAAAGCTTTCCGTATATGTTAATGTCTGTATGTACCAGTGATGTAGTGTCATTCTTGTTTATTTTTATGTATTTATATGTAATTCTTTGACAGTGTTCTTATGTTGTTGTGCATTAATAAAAAATATTAATAATAAAATTAATAAAAAAAGAAACCTTTAAAAAAAGAAATCTTATTCTTATGTATTTGTATGTAATTCTTTGACAATGTTCTTATGTTGTTGTGCATTAATAAAAAATAATAATAATAAATTAATTTAAAAAAAGAAACCTTTAAAAAAAGAAATCTTAAAAAAAGAAACCTTTAAAAAAAAGCAATCTTATTCTTATGTATTTGTATGTAATTCCTTGAAAATGTTCTTATGTTGTTGTGCATTAATAAAAAATATTAATAATAAAATTAATAAAAAAAGAAACCTTTAAAAAAAAGAAATCTTATTCTTATGTATTTGTATGTAATTCTTTGACAATGTTCTTATGTTGTTGTGCATTAATAAAAAATAATAATAATAAAATTAATTTAAAAAAAGAAACCTTTAAAAAAAAGAAATCTTATTCTTATGTATTTGTATGTAATTCCTTGAAAATGTTCTTATGTTGTTGTGCATTAATAAAAAATAATAATAATAAATTAATTTAAAAAAAGAAACCTTTAAAAAAAGAAATCTTAAAAAAAGAAACCTTTAAAAAAAAGAAATCTTATTCTTATGTATTTGTATGTAATTCCTTGAAAATGTTCTTATGTTGTTGTGCATTAATAAAAAATATTAATAATAAAATTAATAAAAAAAGAAACCTTTAAAAGAAATCTTAAAAAAAGAAACCTTTTAAAAAAATAAATCTTTAAAAAAAAAAAAAGAAGAAAAAAAAAAAAGCCAGCACTCATCCTAGACTTACCATTGACTTCTTAATGGTTATAATGGTTAATTGTTATACACTAGCCATTAATTTATTATACATTAATAAAGACAAAAGTGCATCTACGTCAGACCAAATATTTAAATGTGAAATTAATGATTAAGTTTATTTTTTATGACACTGTTTGCACATGTATTTTATGCATATAAATCCGCATCATATAAGATTATACTGCCCTAGAGATTTTTCTATTGCATTTATATATATTTTCTTTCATTTTCTCAACCCACACCACTGCATTTTGCAAAAGAAATAACTAACTTGTATGTAATGCCAGTGCTGGGTATGTAATCTGGATTATGCAATCAGATTCCAAAAAATTAAGTACTTGTAATTACACTATATTACATTTTAAAATTATCGTAATTATCGGCTATGCAGTTGTTTTTTATGGATTATTCATATATCACTGATTCTCCCTAATACTACCTTTTTATCTTTCCAAAAAAGCCTACAGTTTATATATGTTTAGAAAGTCTTCCAGGTTTGTGGAATTCCCCCCTCACCAGTTTGATTGACAGGCAATCTGACCAATCATAATCCGCCATTTTGTTCAACAAACAAACCAGACAGGACAGTTAAAAGATTAACATCGTTGGACTTGAACTTGAAAAGTGGTGAGCATTGACGTATTTTCACAGTTGAAACAACATAATTTCTGATGTTCATTCATGTTTATCTCGTACTAGCAGGAAGAGATGACCAGTTCAAGAGGCGCGACCTGTCACCATACATTAAAGAGCCACAAAAAGGTATTTATTGTCTTTATATTTTCTTTAAAAAATTGACTAAATTTTAAAGCCGGGACTTTGTTTCATACATGTCAGTGTCAAGATGATCCTATTCAAATCAATGAGATAAACGAGTTAAAAGTAATCTAAAAGTAGTCAGATTACATTACCTTAAATGTGTAACAGATTACATTACTAACTGCAGTTTTTGTCATGTAATTTGGAATCAGTAACTGATTACAATTTGTAAGTTATCTACCCAGCACTGTGTATTGCTCTCTGTGAAGTGCTTTATTACATCTACTGACTTATATTAAGTGTTGGCCTTGTAAAGACCAGTTTGCGGTGTGGAAATGTTTAAAATATACAGTAACAATATATTAAACGTTTCCAGCTCAGGAGACATTGTATTACATGTCTTCAAAATCAAACAACTTTACTCGACTAAATGAAATGCATTACTTTTTTTAAACAATGTTGCAGCTTCTGCCCATTTTCATGGGCCACTTCCATCACTATGACTGCTGTTTTTCCTTAGATGCTTTGACCTCATCCATTAAGAACATCTAAACTTTTAAGGGACATAAAGGTACTTGTATAGCATGTTTGCGAAAGAGAATGAATGGCTGATTTCCAAATAGCACATTTGCTTTGTGTAGGATGCATATTGTTGACCTAAGCAGTTTTTGGTATGTATTTTAAAGACAATTTGATGTGGTGCCAAAACCCAAAGAGAGAGAGAGAGAGAAAAAAAATGCTCTTAATATACTTAAGAAAGACAAACGTAATTATTAATAATTATAAATTTAATTTACAACCAGCAATATCAACCTCTGAGAAAATACCCATTAGAAACTTAAAAATATATATACTCATTACAAGTTAAAAAATGCATGTGGCAAATAAACAAACATATACAGACAAAAATGAACTTCAACTAGAAACAGTCAGCTGAAATTCAACTGTGCAAAACTATACAGCATTTGAAGAACAGAAGACAGCTTATGCTCATGGCTGGTGTCTGATAACGTTCACTCTGCTATATTTACAGTGGCGTTCCTCCCCCTCACTCTCTTCTGCTGACTGGCACTGAGCATTGTATTTATTTGTTTAGAAGAGGATGTAATAACCGGCTGAATCGCCAGTTTAGAGGAAGCCGATGATCTAAGCGAGGCCTTTGCAGGGTTCTTGTTTCTAGGAGATGTCCTACATTCTGCAGATATGCGTGAGCTAACGGTTCGTCGGAGATTGCTTTGTGATTTTGCTTTGCGCTGTGGTTTGGTTGACTTTCTCTTGGTCCTGTAAGGGGGTACGGATGGTCTCTTGGCTGGAGTCAAAGGTCCAGCCCTCCGTAAGCTACGTCTGATTGGTGTTTGGTCAACTGGTGTTTGTTGGTGGTGTTCCTCTTGTTCCAGTCCTCCAACCTTGTAGGAACTGCTTGCACGAGAGTGAGGAAGTGCTTTGGAAGAATCATCCACATGGGCAGATGTCGTGAGGTGTCCAAGGAGGAAACAACTGCTACTTGACATAGAGGAGCGGCTGAATAAGGCTCTTCGGCTGCTAGACAAAGAAGAACCAGGTTCTGAGGGGCCACCGCTCTCCAGAATAGAGTCTGAGGTGGAGGTACATAGATCAGCCATGCTGCTCCTACCACGACACTTTCGAGAACCTCCTGATGACTGCCCCTGCTCCAGGCCCTGCCTTTCCTTGTTAATATCCGGGCTAAGGCTACGGAACAGCTGCCGGACATGTGAAAGAGATTTGGAATTAGAGGGTAAAGACATGCCTTTTGGCGGACTCTTCAAGATCCTGTTGGTCAAAGGGTCGTAAAACTTAAGAGGTGTCTTTTTGTACTTGTACTTCTGGCCAACGTCACTGTCACATGACTTCCGCTTCCTCCCTGCTTTCTTAATAGGGGTGGGCTTGGAGATTCCTTGACCGCCATCTGGGGAAGAGAGCACATAGATCACAGTTTTCGGCTGTAGAGGACTCATTATCTTGCAGTAAGAAGCAGGAAGCTTTAATGCACAGAGTCTGGTCTTCATGTCAGGGGTCCTTTCAAGGCTAGGGCATTGCTGGGGCTCTTCAGCGTGTGTTGAGGGGAACGTTTCTTGTGTCGGTTTCGGTCGCACCATAGGGCAGCTAAGAGGGATGGTCTGTGTGCCGTGGCTTACCTTCACCACTTGGCAACGTGATGCTAGTCTGTAAATTTTTTGCCTCGTTCTCCTCAACAAAACAGCTGAATGTGTGGGGTCTTCTTCATTGTGTTCCATGAGCGGCAAGATATTTGTAGGCTCCCATCCAGCAGCATCTGCTTTCTCTTTTCTGTCCCGGTTTTTGTTCTTTCTCCTTTTCTTACGGTGCTTCCCAAACCTAGCCAAGGATTCACTTTCAAAATAGCAACGGAATTGGCCTTGTTGGAACTCTCTCACTATGGAGTCTATCTTCATGTCATCTTCAAACATCACTTGTGTCCACGTTTTTCCAACAAAAGACTGTGGTATGTGGGGAAGATCGGGAAGCACCTTCTCAGCAGCACTCTCCTTGGTTTCCTCAGGTGTTCCCACAGAGTTTAGGGCTGTGTCCAGCTGAGTCTGGTATCCTTGGTCTTCAAGGTTTATATGCACTTCCAGTAACTCGGCTAAATTCTTTTCCTCACCCTTTTCCTTTCCCAAAGCCATCTGTATAGCATTGTCCCATTCTTCACTGCCTTCGGATTCACTCATAGACTGAGGACTCAGAAGGAAGCTGCCATCATCCTCTTGCTGGTCGACTTTGAGACTATGGCCATAACAGTATTTTTCAATAACCTCCTCTATCACATCTCGGATCTGGTCAGATAGATGACTGACTGTCTGTTCCCTATGGAGACCTTTCCAATGGGGCAGTCCTGAAATCCCCACTGTTGGCTCCTCAGCCATTGGTCGAAAGGTTGCAGGCTGGTCCTTCGAGGTAATGCACTTTGCAGCTGGTGGGGCATGGGATGCTGTAATGGAGTCGCTTCCCTCATTATCCCTATTGGTTTTCTTGTGTGCTTTCCTATGTTCAACAGCTCCAGCCTTGGTGACTGGTGGATGCTTTGAAGCACAGGGATGTCTTTGTGAGCTTTCTCTCTGAGCAGGTAGTGTTAATTGTGATGTATGTGGTTTGTCATTGGCAGAGCTGCCACTAGTCCTGTGCAAAAAACCCTGTGTGGGAGAATACTTTTCAGGGGGAGGTGGTTCAGGCACCATTTTTCCAATTTTGGAAGCTGTTTGTATGTGTGTAGTTGCAGTGAGGTCAGTCGTCACTGCTGGGGTTGAGGCTGCAATTTGCAGCATTTGGCAGGACTCTTCATCAGAGGTAGGCATCTCCTCACGTGTCCCAACAGAGACACCGTCCTCATCTGATCCACAGTACACCTCTGAGAGCACCTCCTTTGGGACAAGTGGGGTAGTTAGCGAAGGTAGATCAGCATGGGTAGGCCTACGGGGAAAAAGAAGCATCAAAAGCAAAGACTGAAAACAAGCTTGTTTTTTTTTTTTTTTCAATTTACAAAACACAAAATATGTAACATATTATGGGAACATGTCAACAATGCAATCTGATATGTTAAAATATACCGTGTATCGCTGTAGTGATGAGGATGATGCTGGAGAACATCCTGGAGGAATCTCTCTAATAAACTTCCAGAAGATACACTCGCTCTAGAAGCTCGTACCACTTCTCTATGTTGGGCACTCAAGATATGCTGCAACAATACAACAATAAAGCAAAAATAACTCATAATGTCATAATAATTATCATAAATGCATGATTTTACAATCTCTAAGTCACAAGGAGATCAACTAACATGTACTATAGGGCAATATATATTTAGTTCGTTTTAGCCAACGATTTGTTTAAATAGAACTACTAATTCAAGCTTAACATGTTTAAAACAGTAATTAAAGGGGGAGGAGTGATGAATGCCAGAGAGTTACGCACCTGTTCCACACTATTGTACAGAACCTGACAGCAGCTGCAGTAACCCTGTCTTTGGGAGCTAGAAGGACCAGCAACAGGCTGCTCTCCTCTACCAGTCCTTCAGGTGGGGGAAATAATAGATTTTGGTAAAATTGCAATTGAATTGCTACTGAGAATACATAATGGGATGGCTGGTGGATTGGAGTAAATGTTGAATTTATTTTCAGGCAACTCACCTGCCGGACCGATCAGCTGGACACCTCTCTGCATCTACAACACATAACAAAACATTTACATGCATTCTCTGAATCGGTGGTTCTCAACTAGTTTTGCTTCAGGTTTCGGATGTCACGTTGGATGTCAGTGGTGAGCCGACACGGTACCAAATCTACTTATCTTAAAAGACCTTAAAATACAATATTTAAACATATTACAATTTGATACCTTCAGACAACAATTCCTCATCATTAATGTTTCACTCTCATTATTTAGCCATATTTATTGTAGTCTAGTCTCATTTTTGACGATAAGGGCATGTCTCGCAACCTGTCCATGTTGGCATCTAATTTGGCTAGATTTCCATTGAATGTAGAGAACAGCACAAACAGGGCCAAGTTTTATGGCTAGGCCCCTCTCTGGCTGCAACAGCAGAGAAAGGTTGGGTACATTTGGATTTGCTTTTCGTGGAGTAGGACAAACAAATGTCCAACACCATCAGACAAGGATGCTAAGACAACTGACAGACACCTCTTGGAGGGCAAGAAGACGACACCTAGTACCAAGCCCGGGAAGGACAAGACTTTTCATTGGTCTACGTGCAATTTCTGCCCCATCTTTAGACTAATCCCTAATTTTTCGGTCCGAACTAGGGGTGGGTGATATTCTGGTAGCACGATTAATTGGTAGAAATTTGTCAACTGGTAGAGATTTTGGACTAACATCTCTATCGTGGTGACATTTCTGTTCACGAAAGCTTATGTCCAATGTCTTAGAAATGACGCTATATTCAAATTGGTGACAAGAATTATGAAATTTAAATGGTATCAAAAACGTTGACATCATAAAAACCTTATTTAATGCAAAAATAGCTATATCTTGCTTATACATATCATTATTGTGAAATAAAATTACTAATATTGTGATATAAAATTGGTCATATCACCCCCCCCCCCCCCAAGTCCGGACGACCATAAAAAGTCTTTAAAAAGAAAAATCCATAATTTAAATTAACCTTAAAATTGATGTAAAAAAAATTACAACATATCCATTTCATACTTTAATAAGTATGAAATAAATATTCTCAGTGACAAGCTATTTGTAGTACATCATCTTACACCAATTCAGCTGTTAATGTAAAAATGAATGCATGCATGACAGTTTTTCCATCATGTTTTCAGAACACTGCCAAAGGTATTCTGGCAATGGTTTGGGAAGTGAGTAATGCATTGGTAAAGACACGAACTGTGTGCTTTAGATTATGCTAACAAGCTCCACAGTGGAAAGAAGGGTGACGCCACCAGCCAACAACAGCGCTGGAATGGAGAACCACCAAATTGCCACCAAAAGGGACACATGCACCCTTTCCACCGACTCTCCTTGCTCTGAGTCTCCACTGTCCAGAGACAGACAACGTTCTGAGTCTTCGGCCTGCAAAAGTAAAGACAGTAGCAGGTACACCTTTTTGAGTCCCCAGCCTGTAAGGGGAGGACATTAATGGATACAAACAAGTTCTTTGGCCATGAAGGGAGAGACATGCTCTGAGTCTACAACAGAGGCAGCAACAGATATGACTACGTTCTGAGTCTCCAGTCTGTGAGGAAAGAGACACTAACAAACACTACGTGTTCGTCCAGCGAGTTCTGAGTCTCTGGCCCAGAGAGGCAGAAGACATACAGATACATTTGCAACAAGGTTAAGCTCCAGCGAGCAAACCGTAACTTCAAGGTACCTTCGTCTGCGTGTTCCAGATTTTAGGACCCATTTGGTCCTCCAAGAGATCGTCCCACAGCGCTTCCCGTTCAAGGCTGTTGGAACAGATTCTGGTCCCCCTCCACTGCATTGCTACCCAGCACAACCAGTGGAAAACGTTATTTGTTTAATGCATAATAAGGTTCTTTACCTTATTAGTTTCAGAGAAACAGCAGTTAATCTTTCCATAAGATCACTTCACTCTGCCACAGCAACATCCAACCTAATTACTTCTATTTTATGCCCCTGATGCACTTTAATCCTTTATCATTCGTGGCATTCGTTTAGTAGTTGTGTTTATTTCTCTTGTTTATCTTTTTAAAATACAAATTTATTTTAATATACTTGTGCCTTTCTTGTGTTGATAATACATTAAAAGGCTAGTTATCCGATACTTATTCATCTTCAGATTTGTCTAAATATTTGTCAGATGAAAATTTTTATTTAAGGAGCTTTATTTTACACTGTCATGGTGAAAGTTTTTGCTGGTGCCCCACAGTAAAAGAAGAAAAGAGTGTCACCTTCGTCGCCGTGTGACCAAAACGCAAAACACATTTTGGTGCCACGTGTGAGAAACCCTACACCACTGTTTTTTTTTCTCTTACAAATCTTTATTACAAAATTAAGTATTCATTTTATTATTCTAACATTATTATCATTATCTGAATTATTATTTAGTAGGTATTATTATTAGCCCCACTGGCTCTCCAGTGCTCAATGATTTAAACAAATGAATAAATAAATATCAATAGTGTGAAATTAGAGCAGCTTACTTTTAGCAGAGGACTGTGGTCCTTCCTCCAAGGGCATGGTACTGTCTTTAAACAATCACACAAACACAGAGAGAAAGTTGCTTGCATAGTATATTATTGTATTGCACACTGTACACTTTGGATATTTAAAACGTTAGCACTTTATTTTACCGTCCTGTTCCCCATGTGCATACTATGTACTTACCAGGTACTAATCCTAAATAACCTTAACCCATGTAGTTACCTTATATTACCCAGTATTTAGTACACTGAAAGTACACATACTGTAAAATAAAGAGCAACCTTTAAAACTATTTCACATGTTTATACATTACATGTAGATAATTTTCGGTTACACTTTATTTTAAGGTGTCTTTGTTACACTGTAATTATACATTTAAGTACTGAGAAATATTAAGTAACTACATGTACTTAATATAGGGTTATGCATAATTTATAAGCAGGGCTGGGTAGGTTACTTTTAAAATTTATTTCACTACAGATTACAAAATACATGCTTTAAAAAGTAATTTGTAACGTATTTCGTTACATTACTCAAGTTTAGTAACTTAATCTAAATACTTTAGAATACTTTGGAATACTAATAAGTGTGGAACAAACACAAAAAAGGTCATTGCAAGATTTTATCTCACAATTCTGACTTTTTTTCTCAGAATTTCGTGATATAAAGTTGCAATTGTGAGTTATAAAGTCAGAATTATGAGATATAAACTCGCAATACTGAGAAAAGCCAGAATTATGACATTTAACTCACATACTAAAATCACAATTGCAAGAAAAAAGTCAGTATTACAAGTTTATATCTCCCAATTATGACTTCATAACTTGCAATTGTGAGTTTAAATCTCGCAATTTTGAGAAAAAGAAGTCAGAATTGTGAAATGCAAACCCACAATTGTGATGGAAAAAAACCAAAAAAGTTGCAGTGACGAGTGAATTATAAAATGACACACAAACAACTATTACAAAACATGAAAACAGTCCAAAACATGAAACTTAACTCCGCTTTTTCAGACAGTCAGAGTCAGAGAATCACCAATTGCTGTTTAAATGACATTAAAATTCAAAGTAATCACTTTGGTAATCTAAATTTCAGATGTAACTGTAATCTGATTACCACCCATTTAAAATGTAACTGTAATGAAATACAGTTACTCAAATTTAGTATTTTAAATACGTAATTAAGTTACTTGTATTTCGTTACTCCCCAACCCTGTTTATAGTTATTACTATCGTAACTACATGTAACAATGGCACTGTAACATAAAGTGTTACCCAATTTTCTCTCGCAAATGGTCTTGTTACTTTTTTGCTTTGGACCTTGCAGAAAACATTTCACTGACCGTATTCTGCATCAATGACTGTGTCAATGAACAGACCTACTAAATGAATGTTTATACTCACCTACATGGAGGAGACTGAGAGGATGCCTTTTAATGTTTCCGTGTCACATCACCGCGTTTACGTGCACAGCCACGTGTAGTAACGTTAAGTTAAAAGTCGTATCTAAACATATAAAATACATTAACCAGAATTAGAAAAAGACACTTAAAAGTCTTTTGTAAATACACTTGCTTAATATTACGCTCGATATATAACATATAGATATATATTTAAAACAAAAATAAATTAATAAAACACGGTTTGCATCTTAAATAAGTTTTAATACTTCAAAACACAAAAAGAATTTGATTTTTGTTCTTTTCCTACAGTGTGTCCAGCTTTAAGTACTCATAAACCGTGTGTATGTGCCGGCCTGCACACACAAACACCGCCACACCGTTACCAATATTACCAAAGAAACCCACCTTCACTTAAATTTATTTGAAAACGCTTGACTTTTAAACACGGTTTCAGAATACAATGTTTAAGAGCACACAAACTGCAGTTTGAGCTAGCCTGCTATGCTAGGTAACCTAGCAAGCTAGTGACACTTAGCATGGCAACGTGGAAGGTGACAACAGGACCGTGACAAGGTAAATATTCACTCGAATATGATCTAGAAAATATATAAACATAATAAGGCTGCAATCTTCAGCATGCTTTCACCTGATTATGGATGTTATTCCACTTAGATCCCATCGGTTTCCGTATTTAGCGCATGTCTGCTCGTGGAGTGACGTAGGAGCAAAGCGCGGGAAACCGCCCACAAGTCTGAGGCGGAATTTAATCAATGGGTCTGTAAACTCGACACGACTAAATAACCTTTATAGACAACTCAGATCGATAGTAAACTACAAAACTTTTGCTAGAGTTCTCATAGCAATGCTAAACATTGCCATATCTAAATAAAAAGGCCCTGCAAATGTGATTGAAAACATGTAAAGTCAAAAAATTACATACATTAGAAATTGCTTAGAAATCAAGTAAAAAAAAAGACATAACACGATCTTAAGAACAGTATATTTATGTTCAATGTTCATTTTGAAGACACAGTATGACTTCAAATAAAAATATCCAGAAACCAGGCGCATTTGAAGTGCTTTTATTGTCTTAATGCTTTGTGCGGCGGGGTTTTAGATCTTGTTGAAGGCGGCCACGTCCATCGACTGTACATAGTCCTCAAAGGCTGTGATCAGTTCCTCCAGCTGGTCTGTTCCAACTTTATCATCCTCCACGACGCAGGCAATCTGCAGCTTCTTGATGCCGTAGCCGACAGGCAACAGTTTAGCTGTACAGGAGAAGTCAAGTGACAATTAGTCTATTGAGATATGAAATTTAGCCAAAACTGTAGTGGCTAAGGGGAGAAAAAAAAATTGAGGTGTAATATCTCAAGTTATAATGCACAGTAATTGACCCTTCGCATTTGATTGACAGGCGATCTAACCAATCATAATGCCGAATCCGCAGTCAGGTAGTAGCCTATAGTAGATTAACGTTGGTTAACTTGAAATATTGTGCGTACTCGCGTCTTTCCGCGCTTGAAACAACAACATTCCTTCAGGGGGGTATTCCAGAAAGCAAGTTATGTGACATACCCAGGTATGTTTAAGAGTAAGTAAGCTGATAACCTCAACTTTCGGTTCCAAAAACTGAGATAACTTTCAGGGTATGTAAGTAACCATAGCAACTTACTCTCTGAACATAACCTGCTCCGGAGCAGGTTAAGTTTGAGGGTTAGTTTTCTTAAGAGGTATTCAGATGTGTGTTATTTAATTAATATAGTTTTATCACGGTAACTACATTTCTAAATTTGTACATAGTTACTGTTTATATATATATATATTTTATATTATACAATACATACGTACATATATGTATAAAGTATAAAGCACTATTATAATGTTTAAATGTTTATTCAATTTATATATAATACAAGTAATTATTTTATTGTAATCACACACATCTGATGTGCTTTTTCTCCTTTTTATAACAGGACGTTTTCTATTCTATAATTTCTATAATAAAATACATATGTAATATCTTATTAAATATTTAGCGTCAAACAAACAATATAAGTCTTATTCTCAGTGAATAAAGATTACTTATTCAATAAAAAGATTGAAAAAAATTATTACACAATCAGTAAATAGGTGGCGATGTGCACTAAGTAGGTTTTGTAAATCGGCATTAAACAAAAGAAGAAGGAGGAAGTGGAATGGCGTGGTTTTTCTCAGCATCTGTTTCCATGGTGAATCATCGATTCGTCACTCGGTTGAGAATGTCTTGTGTGTTAACCGGGAACATACTCTGGGTTTGCTGAACTTACTCCCTGATGCGTTTTTGGAACCAGCATACCTGGAGTAAGCAAGGTTTGGGTTAATCAACCTTGAGTTCAGGGTATGTGTGACGGTAAGTTAACCTTCCTTTCTGGAATACCGCCCTGATGTTCATTCATGTTCATTTGATGCTATAAATGAACTAGTATGAAGAGATGATCGGTTCACGAGGAGCTACAGCGATCTGTCACCACACATTAAACACACACTAGACGCTATTTATTGATTAAACTTCTTTAAAAAGTTACGATATATTAAATATGAAACTTTCATACGTTGTCAGTGTTCTCTTTGCTCCACAATGTATTTTTCATTGTGGGAGAACATGATGTGTGGCGTGAGAGAGCATGGGTTGTCGGGTATAGCAACAGGGGGCGGGTTTTACGAAGGGTCAGTTGCACTCCATTTACTTACATTGTCCCCAAACTAAACCGTCCAGTTGAATGCTGCGGACACACTCCTCAAGCTTGGCCATGTCGGTTTCATCATCCCAGGGCTTGACATCCAATAGGATGGAAGACTTTGCGATAAGTGCAGGCTCTGCTCAGACAATAAAGAGACAATCGTAAAGCAAACGAAGGAATCCAACGTCACAATTTAACGGCTAGTGAGTATCAGGTTAAAACGAGTGTCAAATCACAAGATTCAGTGATGAGAAATCATTATTAAACTAGTCACAATGTTGCTTTATGTACACAGTCAAAAGTCTAGAATAATTGCAAATCTACACTTATGTTTTTGAAAGCATCTTATGCTCACCTAGGCTGCATTTATACGTGATAAACCGTAACCAATTTTAAAACGCAACTTATTCCTGTGATGACAGTCTACGGGGGTCACATGATCCTTTAGAAATCATCCTAATATGCCGATTTGCTATTATTAAAGTTCAAAACCATTTTTGCTGCTTAATTCTGGAAGCTGTGATACATAACCATATATACTTAATTAAAAAAAAAAAAAAATTATATATATATATATATATATATATATATATATATATATATATATATATATATATATATATATATATATATATATATATATATATATATATATATATATATATATATATAATGATAATAATAATAGAAATATTTAAAAAAAGAAATTAGCACTCAAGCCAGAACGCACTGAACTGATCAAAATTGACAATAAACAACGGTTTTCTACTTAAAATAAATATTCTCTCCACTTTTTAATTTCAAAGAAGCCTGAAAAAAAAAAAAAAAAGTAGGTTTCACAGTTTCCAAAGCAGCAAAAACAGTTCAACATTGATCGGACTAGTCAGCAATAATAATTGAACATACAAATCAGCATATTAGAATGACTTCTTGAGGATCATGTGACACTGAAGACTGGAATAATGATGCTGAAAATTCAGTTTTACCATCATATGAATAAGCTACATTTTAACAGTTACTTTAAAACTGTAATATACGTCACAATATTCTTTTACTGCATTTTTGATTGAAACTACTACAAACTTTTGAACATTAGTGTAGATTTAAAGATACAATAAAAAGAAACACACTTTTTGCCTTCTTTGCATTGTATGCTGCGAGCCTCTCCTCCTTGATCTTCTTGGATTCCTCATCCTGCAAGGAAATAAGTTCCTGATCAGGTGTGCACAGACATACAGCCACTACCTGGACATTTTTCCATTTACTGGTTTTCAGAAACAAAAATTAGTCCATCACAACAATCAGCCGAAAGATGGTGAGAAAAATCATCACGTGACCAGTTAATTCCATCAAAACACACCACGAGTTCTGCTACGGGACTCACCTCTTCCTCATCAGAACCGAACAGATCGATGTCATCGTCGTCTTCATCAGCCGCTGCAGGAGCTGCTGCAGTTGTGTCCTGCACACCAGCAGGGCCGTACTGACCCAGAGGCTTCTTCACACCTGGAAGGCTGAAGGAAAGAGGAGGAGAGTGAATCCACGCAACGGCACGAGCGCACTTGTGACCGTCTTCCATCTCCCAGCCAAATCAGAGTTTGAAGGATTGTACATCAGACACTCAGGCGAAAGATGGTGTTGAATAATCATCATATACTGGGGAGAAGCATCTGCAAAACTTTAAATATTACAATCAAGAATCACATTACCTGCCCTTCTCCTTCTGGTAAGACTTGATGTGGTTGTACCACCGCAGAGCATGGCAGAGGTCAGATGAGGGGGCACCAGACAGGGCATCAAACACGGCAATATCAGCCTGAGAGGGCACATACCTGCAATAACAATCAAATGTGTAGAAATATTGGTGTTTTTCCATTTAATTTAGAGAGGTTTATGAATGGAATTTACATAATATATATTAATAATAATAGGATTTTTTTAAATAACACAGATATATTATAAAAAAATAAAATATTTATAAATATAATTGTTATTAAAAATATATACACATAAATAGTTGTTAAGTTATATATATATATATATATATTTTTTTTTTTATAAATAATAATATACATTTTAATAACACACATATACATACATGTCTGTGTTATTAAAAAAAAATCCTAAAATTATTAAAAATATATACACATATATAAAAATTAATATATAAATATAATTGTTATTAAAAATATATACACATATAGTTGTTAAAAGTTATATATATATTTTTATAAATATACATTAATAATAAGGCACATATACATGTTTGTGTTATTAAAAAACTATATCCTATTATTATTAAAAATATATAAACATATATAAAAATTAATATATATTTTTAACACACACACATATTTAACAATAATAAGTATATTTGTTTAATAATAATAAATAATAAGTATATATTTGTTTAATAATAACAACATGTATGTATGTATGCATTCATATTATATAATATATATATATATATAATATAATATAATATAATATAATATATATATATATATACACACACACACACACACACACACACACACACACACACACACACGGATCACACACTTGGGAGAGGGGGAAGGGTACTACTACAAATACAGAGCCAAGATTAATAATACATACGTCTATATTAATCATGGCAAAGAAATTAATGACTTCTACCTTTGACGTTTATCATGACAATCATAAATTATTTCAGTATTACAGCATATGAACAAATAGTACAGGCATAAGTTGTTGCAGAGCAACCAAGAACACAAATACACTCAAAATAGCTCACCCTTCGATATAACTTTTGTCTGCCAGAAACTCGTTCAGAACTTTGAGTCCAGCGGGTGTTTTCAGATCACCAAAGCCCATTTTTGGAAGTTACCGGTGAGACCTCGTGTACAGACGCTGGGCCCTGAGCTTGGAGGAAGAGCGAAGGAACGAGAAAAGAACGTGAGATGGTCTTTATACGTCTGACGCCATGACTCCGCCCACGCTGACATATTTTGCAAAAAATATCCCATTACGCATTTTTGACAATCATTTACGCTAGGTTTGCTAAACGTAACTTTTAATAAGATCGCAAAACAATCCTATCCCGTTTTTCACAGACACAAAAAGCGTGTTGATTATTTGACTTTTAATGTGAAATAAGAGACAGAAACGACCGCTTTTAAGAGCGGAAGTGACGACACATAAATGTAAAAGTTTGCGTTATTATTTTAAAAGTATGTAATATATTACTGCATTTTTACATGCGTACATGAATGAATGCGCTATATTATAGAATAATATGATCATATTAAATGTTTTTGTCATTTTTTCAAAGATGAGTTAGGGTTAGAAAGTTACAAAACATAATCGGCTATTTCCGTCATCTCCTCCGTAATCACCCGAGTGCGCAGTCACAACTGAACATACCGCAGTAACGCTGTTCTGGTCTAGAAGGCCAAATAGCGTCAAGGTAAGAATTAACGATTGCATTTTGCCTAGATTATAGTGTGAAGAGCTTTTTGTCTGGACACTTGCTTTGTGAATAACTGCCTGCTTTATAAACGCAGGCGAAACATGGGTAATTTCCAGTAACGTTCTCGCTGTCCTTGAAGCCTCAGTGCTGCTGATTGTTAGCCTGCTAACTAGTGTCTGTGTAGAATAGACATGTCAACAGCATTGTTTTTGTATTTTAAGTGTTTGATCTACTTTGCTTTTACAGTCCAATTCATAAATACATGTTAAATGGTTCTTTTATAAATCTTTATGTAATTATATAAACATGTTATGTTGCTATTATACAAATCTAGGCTTGTGTAATCTTAACCAAAGGACTTATTGTACTTACTGTCTGCACTCTGTAGAGATTTATTATTAATACTGTCATTTGCACACCTGAGATCTGATAATATTGTGGGTATTTCTTAGCAATGTCCTTGTGTTTCAGTATACTGTGGCATATTTATCCATTGTTAACCTAGATATTATGCATCAACATGTTACGTGTGCTTCTAATCTCTTGGCATTTTCTTCTACAGCGACATGTTGCGTTTGCCAACAGTAAGTCGGGCTTTGGCTGGGGCGGCCCATGCCAAGGGCTCCATTGCCACCACCAACAATGGTAATTTGCTCCATACACCCTTTCAAAATCAAGTGTGATACCCATTTTTGCTGAGAAACTTTACTGGCTTGTCCGTTTTCTCACACCAACTTGTTTTTGTGACAGTGCGGACCTCAGTCCGGGCCTCAAGCAATATGGTTGAAGTGTTTGTCGACGGAAAGCCTATCATGGTGGAGTCAGGGACTACTGTGCTACAGGTAATGAAGCATTGATCATTTCCTTTTAACAATACTATGCAAAGATCGTACATTTCATGTCGTATGTGTACATGCTGACTGTGTTTAGGCTTGTGAGAAAGTCGGTGTGCAGATTCCTCGTTTCTGCTATCACGACCGTCTGTCGGTGGCCGGTAACTGCCGCATGTGTCTGGTGGAAATTGAGAGAGCGCCGAAGGTAACATTCTTAATACGCATTATCGATCATAATAAAAATACACAAGTACTTTTAAGCATGTGTTTTTTCCCTCCTCCGTTCTTCGACAGCCTGTCGCGGCGTGTGCGATGCCTGTCATGAAAGGATGGAACATTTTGACCAACTCGGAGAAAACACGGAAAGCCAGGTTTGAGTAGTTTCTTGCTTTACAAATACTTCTCACGCAGAGTTGTCGTCATCGCATATATTTATTGTTATCGTGCCTCTGTTAGAGAGGGAGTCATGGAGTTCCTGCTTTCCAACCACCCTCTTGACTGTCCAATCTGCGATCAGGGAGGAGAGTGCGATCTGCAGGTAAGAAAAGCGTTGTGTACTGTAATCTTATGGAATGGAAATATCCCTGATGCATGTTTTATAATCATCTTGATGTTGTGCTGGATGTATAGGACCAATCGATGATGTTTGGTGCTGACAGAAGCCGTTTTACAGAAGAGAAAAGAGCAGTGGAAGATAAAAACATCGGACCTCTCATTAAAACAATCATGACTCGCTGTATACATTGCACGCGTTGTGTTCGGTGGGTTGGAGATATGTTATTATACAAGCTACATAAATGCACTAAATGTATGTTATGCAGGGCTTAAAGGTATGGATTGTTTTCTGATGGCCCAATTCAGTTAGTAGTTTATGTCCCATCAAAAATGGTCATTTTTATGTGCCATCAGCACACAAAAAACGGATTAATTTAATGTAATATATATATTTACTAATATTTATTATTAGATCATTTATAAATACGCTTGCTGGAAAAGAGTGGCATATGATAGAAAGCGTTTCTGGTGACTCTTTTTTTGTTCTCATGTTTATTACCTTCAGAGTGTTTCAATCTGAAATAAAAGTCTTTTTTTTCCTACAAATATCAATTTGTTTTGTAACTTTACAGTTTTGCCAGTGAGGTTGCTGGTGTGGAGGACCTGGGAACTACAGGACGCGGTAACAGCATGCAGATTGGTACCTACGTGGAGAAGATGTTCATGTCTGAGATGTCTGGTAACGTGATCGACTTGTGTCCTGTTGGAGCACTGACGTCCAAACCTTACGCTTTCACTGCACGACCCTGGGAGACCAGGTACAATCCCGAGAGCGTTTGCTCTCATGTGTGCACTTTTATGCTTTATATTTGCGTTTTTTTTTAATGCTGCCTTGTAACCCCTTAACTGTCACCCTCCTGTTTGAACATAAACGTGAAAAGTGCTAAGAATACAGACCTAAGGTTGGTCACTTTTTAAAGAAGACACTCAGCAGACACCACAAAAAATGAAAGTGTAAAAAATGTTCTAGAAGTTTCACAGACAGGGTTTAGATTAAGTCAGGAATAGGCCTTGGTTCATTTAGGGCAGTGGTCTCAAACTCGATTCCTGGAGGGCCAAAGCTCTGCACGGTTTAGCTCCAATCACACCTGCTTGGAAGTTTCTAGTAATCCTGATGACCTTGATTAGCTGGATCGGATGTGATTGATTAAGGTTGGAGCAAAACTGTAGAGCTGTGGCCCTCCAGGAATTGAGTTTGAGACAAGTGATTTGGGGCATTTAATAAGCAGGTTTTATAAATGTGCCTTAAAAAAACATTACTTGTGTGCATCTTGATGAGACAAAATAATGGTACTGACATATTATAAGATTTGTCAGTGCAAGTTGCTTTTAGGTAAAACGGCTCAAATGCATTTTAGTATGGGACTAGTCTTAAGCCTTGTCTGTGAAACCGAGGGTGAATTTACTGTAAAGCAAGTGTACTGTAGTAAACAATGTTTTAGTTAATACAAAATAGTTTTCACTCTAAAATTGTCGTAAAGCCATATGTCTCACCATGTTTTGTTCCAAATTTGAAGTTGATATCACAAAAATAAGTTCCCATGAGATTTTTAGGCGTTGTACCAAAAATAGCCACCAGGTGTTACGCACATTCCATTCATTTTTTTTTTTATGCGTTCTCCTGTCGCACATTAATAAATTTGTCAGTGTAACGTAGTTCGTAAGAACGGGAAGTAGGAGGCGGGAACCGGCGAACATTCAACATAACTTTAATATCAAAATAAATAAACAAACAACAAAACGAAAATAAAATGGCCCAGTTCCTCACGGCGACTGCCGCCCAAACAAATATAATAAAACAACATAAAATCCAGGCCTGGTCATCTCTCGTCCTTCACTGTCGTCGCTCCTCTGTGAGCGATACGAGACCGGTGTAGCGCGCAGCTGACGCTCATTATCAATCGCGCCATTCCCTCACGGCTCTCGCCCGCCCTGCTCGTCACAGTCACAATATTTCTTCTATCACAAAATGATGACCAAAAATGGAATCTTGAGTCTCAAATAATGTTTTGTCAAGATTATAAAAGATTGTAAAATGTATTTAAGTACCATTTCCATGGTTTGCCAGTGTCCTATTTCAAAATAGTTTTCACAGAATGAATACTGAGCGTGCAAGCTTTCGAATGATACCTAATTTATAGTGATTAATAAAGCATGTAAAGCACAATTTGCGTTGTGAAAAGCGCTATATAAACAAAAGTGACTTTACTTGACACGTGATGGTGTGAAAAAAGGCAATACACAAAGAGCGCCAAGCGTCTGGGACACTGTCAGTTAAGGGGTTGTAATAGTGGGTTCCTTGAATATGGGTGCACTTTAATGTTTGAAAATGCAATTCTCATGTGTCTACAGAAAGACCGAGTCCATTGATGTGCTGGATGCTGTTGGCTCCAACATTGTGGTGAGCACCAGGGGTGGTGAGGTCATGAGAATTCTGCCCCGTTTGAATGAGGACGTCAATGAGGAATGGATATCCGACAAGACCAGGTGAGCGCATAGGCTCTTAAAATATGAAAACGCCTCTTTCTCCATTAACACACGCTCATGGTTGTCTACTGTCCTGCCCACCCTCTCTAAGGTTTGCATATGATGGACTGAAGAGGCAGCGTCTGACCCAGCCCATGGTGAAGGATGCCAGCGGACAGCTGGTTGCCACCACTTGGGAAGATGTTCTGACACGTGTGGCTGGAGCAGTGAGTGATTGCTCATTAGAAACTAGAATCACACACATATCTGTTTAGTACGATATCATTTGGAGACGATAGAATTCACTGGTTGTGATTTTGTGTTTTGCAGCTCCAGGGAGTTCAGGGTTCTGAGGTCGGAGCTATTGCCGGTGGGATGGTAGATGCTGAGGCATTGGTGGCACTGAAGGATCTACTAAATAGACTGGACAGTGAGACCCTCTGCACTGAAGAGATCTTCCCAATGGCTGGTGCCGGGTGAGTCCTCATCTGATAAGAATGATGTCTGCCCAGATTTCAGTCATATCTCATCTTGTTCACACTGATTTCTGGTAATTATTAGTGGATTATATCTAATGGCAATAGTGATATTACTGCAAACATCACTGTTACTATTGGTCATACCAAGGGATTGTCAACAAACCGCTAACCTTAAGGATTTGAAGTGTAGCAACCATATTTTGAGATACTAAAAAAACTCAGAAAACCTTAACAACTTTTTAGGTAACACTTTTACTTTTACATTTTATGTAAGATGTTAATCATCTTACATGTATATACTGTAGTAAAAACGGTAAATTATGCATAATTTTTAAGCAAGTAACTCTGAACATAACCCTAATTATATAGTAAGAAAATTACTCTGTACATCATTGTATATTACATAGGCACATTAAAGGTGCAATATGTAAAGTTGTTGGCCACTAGAGGGCGTACATTCAAAACAACAACAACAACAACGGCGTAGCTTGAATTAAGGGAACTGTCGTCTTCAACTCCACCGCTCATTTAAATCAATCAGATGGGAATCATATATCATGTTCATGGATGAGGTAAAGTAGTAGTTTTATAAATGTTTCAATTGATTTTATTTTATTATAATGAATTCGCCGCAAGTAAAGCAAGGTTTAACACTGAATTGGTTGTCATTGATGTTACTGCGTTTGTCCAATTCATTGGTGTGAAAACGATTATGTGTTCAGAACAATCATAGTAAAAGTTGAACGCACCACATCATTTGCAAAAAGGCTGGTTCATATTTATGTGTAACACATACTGTATTAATTCACATTGTTCATCACGTCAGGTGAAGTGTCTGGTGATGTCAAACTAATCTCAAATCACAATGACACTGTCCTTAACAAACATTACTGTACAGAATGAAACTCATTCGCAGTTTTGACACATTTGTGACAGTATTTCACTAAAACTAAATTACAGCCAACAGTTCATAACATTGAAGTATTCGTAGTGAACGTCACCTCACCATTTTTCACATCAAATGCATTAACAAGAACAAGACATTCAAACAACAAGACGAACTCTGTTGATCGATATAATAATCACAAGTTTTCTGTCAGTAAAGGAATCAGATAGTTCCTCACCGGTCTATTAAAACACACGCGAGATCGACGTCTCTGTCTAGTTGAAATTTGTCGCGCAGTTCTCTCCATTTAGGAAATGCGACACCGATGTTGATCCTCGTTTTATTTCCAAAATCTTCTTGGTTCATTTGGTTGACGTTTACGGGACTTGTGTTTGTTGACAGAACCAGCAACAAACGGGACAGAATAATTGTGTTCCATAACGACTGCGCGAAACAAGCTAGTTGCTCGATAGACGCTACAACTACTATTTCCGCATTTGTCCATGAGACTGTGTTGTCATGGTTTCTATGGCAGTAAAAGCGGAAACCGAGGGTAACGTGGATATGACGTCATTGACAGGATATTCCCGCACACGCCCCAAATCCTTGGTTAAAATTGCAATTTTCTCATGATTTACGAAGAGTTGGAAATATTTGGGATATTGTAAGTACTCAACTGAACAAAATCTATAACGCTGGCCTAGTGGTTTTGGGATATTTTACTGCAAAAATTGTACATATTGCACCTTTAAAGTAAAGTGTAACCATACTTTGTAATGCGAGCACCAAAATATAAAAATTGTCTTCACTTCTGATTACGAGTTATTGGTCCTTATATTTAAGGTGCTGATTGGCTTAAAAGGATAATTTACCCAGAAATGCAAATCGTTATCATTTACTTGCCCTCATGTCGTTCCAAGCCCATAAAGCTTTAGTTTATCTTTGAAACACAAATGAAGATAATTTAATGAAAGTCCATTCCACCAAAACTTTCAAGCTTCAAAAAGTTCTTCATGAAAGTCATCTATATGGATCAAGCCGTTTAATCCAGATCTTTTCTCGAATTGCTTGATTGGATAGATTTAATTCAGGCTTTTATTCACATATAAACATACATCAATACACATTCATGAGCACAAATATGGTCGACGGCAGCTCATCCATACTTTCTTGACACGTGAGAACAAACCTCATTGGTTCTCGCATGTCAAAAAAGAACGAGGATTATGATATCTTTACGAACTTGTTAACGCTTAAATTTTGGTGTAATAGACTTTCAGTGGAGGTACAGAAATCTCTCCAGAGTCATTAGTCTTTAGAAGATGAACAGAAGTCTTATGGGTTTGGAATTCGGGGTGAGTAATTTGGTGAACTATCCCTTTTTAATCTTACAATTAGGAATCTAAACTAATTTTGCTCTTTTGGCTCCTTAGAACCGACCTGCGCTCCAATTATCTCCTGAACAGCCGTATCACTGGCATTGAGGAGTGTGACGTTCTGCTTCTGATTGGAACAAACCCACGTTACGAGGCACCTCTCTTCAATTCACGTGTCCGCAAGAGGTAAAAGCATTGCACACTCTGTTGTAACCGCTAGAGCAGGTGTCCGTTCACTCCACAATACTTTATTCTTTTTCTGCCCATTCTTCAGTTGGTTGCATAATGAGCTCCAGGTGGCCTTGGTTGGTCATAAAGTGGACTTGAGCTACTCTTACGACCATTTGGGTGAAACCACACAAGTTCTGCATGAGATCGCTGCTGGAACACACCCTTTCTGCAAGGTAAAGTTGGTGTTTATTGTGAACTTCAATTCAGGTTTTTCCTAAGCATGACATCATCAGAAGTTGCCTTTTGATTGAGAATGAATTGGTTTTGTATTTCAGGTCCTAGCCCAGGCCAAAAAGCCCATTGTAGTGGTGGGTAGCTCCTCTCTCCAGAGGGAGGACGGGGCAGCCATCTTTAAGGCTGTGTCCACAATTGCTCAAAATTCTCGAGCCAGCAGCAGCGTTGAGGAGGGATGGAAGGTTCTCAATGTGCTGCACAGGTCAGTTACTACCATAAGTGCGTGTGTGTGCATATGTGGGACTTTCTTTGAGTATCATTTCTTTTCTATAATGTTCTGGATGAATAAAAGAATTGTGAATGCTGACCCAAGGCTCCAGACTGCGATCAAATGGTTGCATTTTGTGACCTTTTTTCCTGCTGGTGCGACAATTTTATTAGAGGTTCCCACACTCCACAACTGATAAGAGCTGCCATTTCTGTTTCATTTGAGAAACATTAAATGACAAAACAAAAATAGCGCTACTCGTTTGAACTTCATCAGTTCGCAGCGTGAGTTCAGAACAGGTTTACTCACACGGCGATCTTGTGCACGCAACACCGTTACTACACAGAGTGAAAGCGCTTGAATTCGCCACAGAATTAATAACATCGCTGCAAGATCTAGTGGGAAGCATTGAAATTAAGAGCAGGTATCAAATGGTGCTGACGTGGAAACCAGGAGAAACAATAGAGACCGAACAAGTTGAGGCTCTAAAGTCCACAAATCACCATGTATTTAATGTAGTAACGCTTACTGAAACCATGGTATTGTGGCAGAAATAGTCGAATGCTTTTACATAGTGTATTTGAACTTTTGAGAGTGAGACTTGAGCACTTTTCCTGCACTTCAAGCTCTAATTATTATCTAATTTAAATGTGATGATTTGTAAAACAAAGTTTAAAGATGAAGGAAAACAAACACTTGAAATTACCTCTAGATGGTGGCAAACGAGCACTTATTGACTCCCTAACAAGTGGAAAACCTCATGAAAACTTCAAATTGTGACTCAATTACACAAAGTAAAGAGCGCTTCTTTTATAATTACTGAAGCTGACGGTCAGTTCAGTATGATATATTTAATAAGAGTAGAATATTTACATTTTCCCTATAAAAATGTTTTTGCATGTTACTAAGATGCATCTCAATTCAAGCTCTGTGCTTTACTGTCAAATTCCCTACACATAAACATGCAATAGTATTAGTAACTGCACTTATTAATGCAAAACAATAGTAATATCATTAAATAACCTTTTTATGATTTAAAAAAAAAAAACCCCAGTGCCACTGCTCTCAAATGTTAGTCTGGAGCCTTGTGACCCTTTGCTTAGCAAAAGTACTGATTTTGTCATATGCATGTGACCTCAGGGTGGCCAGTCAGGTGGCAGCCCTGGACCTGGGTTACAAGCCTGGTGTTGATGCCATCCGGAAGAACCCTCCGAAAGTTCTGTTTCTCCTGGGAGCCGATGCTGGTTGCATCACCAGAGCAGAACTTCCCAAAGACAGCTTTATCATCTACCAGGGTCAGTAACCTCACTTGTATATTATTTTGTATTCTATACCAGTGATTGGGAACCACGGGTCTATACACTTGACTTCTGTAACGCAATCTACTGACAAGCATCCAAATACAGTATATTCTATTTGCTTTAATGGCACCACATGTTTATCCAGGTCACCATGGAGATGTAGGTGCACTCATGGCTGATGTCATCTTGCCCGGCGCTGCATACACTGAAAAGTACGGCACATACGTCAACACAGAGGGCCGTGCCCAGCAGACCAGAGTGGCAGTCACTGCTCCCGGTATGGCACGCGAGGACTGGAAGATTTTGCGTGCCGTTTCTGAGGTACACTCCATAAAACCTGTACTTTAACAACATACTCGTCATATTGTTCATATACCTTTGCTGAGGTATTCTTTAGACTAAAGTGTAGATAGTTCAGTACAGATTCTTATGTTTTTTTTGTGTGCTCAGCTGGCAGGAGTCACACTGCCGTATGACACACTGGATGAGGTAAGGAGACGGCTGGAAGAGGTCTCTCCTAACCTGGTGAGATATGATGATGTAGAGGAAGCCAATTATTTCAAACAGTCCCTTGAGCTTTCAAAGGTTCGTGATCTTTTATCATTTATAAATTGTTTTAAATTTCCACTATTTAAAGAGTTTACTAATGCTGTCCTGTTCTGCTTAGGCTGTGAATCAGTCATTGCTTGCAGCTCCTATGGTTCCTCCTCAACTCACAGTGAAGGATTTCTACATGACCGGTAGAGTAACGAATATATTATGTTGGTTTAATGAATTGTATTAAAGGGATAGTTCACACAAAAATGAACATTATCCCATGATTTACTCACCCTCAAGCCGTCTTAGGTGTATATGATCATCTTCTTTCAAACAAACACAATCAGAGTTATATTTTAAAAATATTCTGGCTCTTCCAAGCTTTATAACAGTAGTTAAAACCCCAAAACATGCATCCATCCATCATAAAAATAAACCATACGGCTCCAGGGGTTAAAGGCCTTCCAAAGCAAAGAGATGGGTTTTTGTAAGACTAAACTAAAACTTTATAAATTAAAATAACTAGCTAGCTACTGGTGGAACATCGTACACATACTGCGCAAGTCGACTTGCGTCACTTTTCGTGACGCGATGTATGACTTGGGAGTATCGTAAGCTTAGACGCTTCTCGCGGTTCAAACAAATAGGGCTGTGCAACAAACTCAAGCTCCTCTTCTCTTATATTTAAATTTCTCATTTTAGACTTCTAATTTGTGAGCGGTGTTTTGTTTTGCTCTATCATCTGCGCTGCCGCGTTTGTCTTTGCGTCATGTGTCGGGTCAGAGGTCGCTCTTCTGCCGCAAGTCAGTGTGTACGGCCGTCTGCCTGAAGCTAGTTATTATAGTTAATAAAGTTTTAAATATGGATATTTTTTACTTAACCCCCTGTATGGATTATATTTATGTTGGATAGATGCACTTTTTTGTGGCTTCAAAATGATCACTACCATTATAAAGCTTGGAAGAGCCAGAATATTTTTAAATACATCTCCGATTGTGTGCATCTGAGAGAAGATACACCTAGGATGGCTTGAGGGTGAGTTAATCATGGGATAATTTTCATTTTTGGGTGAACTACCCCTTTAATTTTTTATTGTGTGAATGCAATGCTGTGACCTCGTGGATGTCTTTGAAACGGTCATTTACCATTGCCTTCGGTTGTCTCGCTCTACAGATCCCATAAGCCGAGCCTCCCAGACAATGGCCAAGTGTGTGAAGGCTGTGACCGAGGGAGCAGCCGCAGTTGATGAGCCCTCCATTTGTTAAAACTCCTTCAGGCACACCGATCTTTCCATAGTAACGCACACAAAAGTAGTCAAATACATGTACAAACACACCTGGATTTTAGCATACTTTGCTGTTCGTCTCTTGTGTCTCTCAGGCTTCACCAGAGCAGCAAAATGTGTGAAATAATAATTCTTTTTTTTCCCCTCATATTTAAATAGGCTTTGAAAGGTGTTGTAAAGTTTTCATTCCCATGATTGGGCTGAATGAGGTCTGCTTTGTTTTTGGAAAACTCGTATGATAATAAATAAAAATGTATTATATCAATTGTCGCTGTTCACATTGCTGGTGTAAATTATTTAATTTAGAAATGAATCTAAATTATCGGTTCATTCAGAAGCTAGGATGGAGAAAATGCTTTCTAAAATAAGCATCTTGATTGGTTTTCCTTCTTAATGAAGTTGGCAAATGCTTAATATGAAAGAACTTTTTGTTGCACAATCTTTTTTTCCCCCCTACCATGTAAGTTTCATGCTTACTGACTGAATAGGATTGATAGGGGGCAACATTAAGACACTTAGAAATCCCTTTACACCCAGTAACACCTGCTTCAGAGTTTATATCACAAGTCTGATCATATTTATTGACAGCAGCGTAGGGAAAATATGACTGGCAATAATATCACCGCACGTGAGATTGCACTGAGTTTGAAGTTGGTGATGTCATTCCAGGCATGGATGAGACGCGTGAGAGGAGGCTGTCGGAAAAGACTTTGGGGGAGATCCCTCAAAACTTGAAATCAATGACTGCGGCTTGAATCAAACCTCACACTGGCCCGGACGCTTCTGACAGCCGGGCACTCAAATGTCAAACCTATATCATGTGTTTGTGAGATCTGTCATCTTTATAAAAGCCGACAATGAACATACAAAGTTGAATTCCAAAATGGTTGCAGAGGTTGTTGTTGCACTGTTGGCTGTTGTCATGTCCCCCCAGTGCCTGTAGTTGTGCTGTAAGAAGCCTCGCATCCGATGACTAAACCAACACCCCCTTCTCTTTGTGTACGGCTAGTTTTATTTCTATAATCGACAAAGATGTGCCAGTAGGATTCGTACAAAATTATATCCACGCGTTAAAAAACTAAATCTGCTAGCGTTAAGTGGACAGGTAGAGGCGGAATATCCCCGCTGAGAGTAATAGCCGTCGACCGTATGAAAAGATCAGCGTAGCTTGTTTAGCACAGGCCGCAGTGATCGGAGGCTGAGCTGCTGCCGGGAAGCATCGGACTCCAGCACAGGCGGAAGACCGCCGATCACGCGCTGCGAGGCGGGTGCCTCGTTACTCGACTCGGGGGGATTCGGGAAGTTTCACAGGCCAACGGTAACTACGAATTGCGCTGAAATAAAGGAATGTTTGTCGTCGAAATGTGTATCTGATATCACTTTTCCCTGTAATATTATTAAAACGTGAACTCACGAAACTAACCGAAATTTACCTGATAAATAAAAACCCGAAACTTTCAAATACCTCCGGTCGTCGACAACGCGAATTCTCATTTGACAGGTATTTTGCTTATTGTTGTCTCTCGCGCTTACAAAAAAAAAAATATTCCGACGACATTTACAAACTTTAAAAATACGTTTGAAATATGTGCACGACGTGAGAAAGAAATAGTTTCTGTCGCTCGGGTTTTGACAGTATCTTTCGTTAAAAAAAGCATTAAATTGTTACTTCAGGCGCTTCACCCAACTTGCTCAATCCTTGCCTCAAAAGTAACTGATAGTGCTGCCCAAGTACATGATAGAGTAGTAGGCGGGTTGTCCACCGTCCCCTTGCGTTTTCAAAGTTGCTTTGCATGTCAAACGTATTGTACTCTGCCCAAACACTTTTACGAGCCACCGTTTTATGATTTAGTGTCTCACCTGCTAAAAGCTCTGCTTACATCAGCTGTTTTTATCAAGTGTCATTGATTGCTTGAAACTTTTCCTTCTTCCTGTCACTGTGATATTTAATGGTTTGAGCTACACACTTTCATGAAAGGCAGATTCAGATTTGTTGGAGGTGACTGCAACATATATTGAAAGCTGTTTTAAATCGGATGTCACTTGGTCTGCCGATAAGCGAGTGTGCCATTTTTTATATTTATGGTGTTATTATAGCTGTATTGTCAGGACAGATGCATAACTTTCAGTTTTGTATACATTGGTGAGTGCTGGAAACTCACTATAAAGGAGCACCGTAATAATGGAAGTGCAAATTATACAGTTTAGGGGCAATTGAGGTTAATAAAATGAATATTACTTTAAAGGCTGGAATGCACTACACCGAAGAGCTTTTGAAGAGACTTTCCTGAACACAACGAACTAATGCAGAAACATGCACCTCGTTGCAAGGAGACGAATGAAAAATGAAAACAATATGTTCAAAATCAAAATATCAAAGATGGAATGATCGGCTGAAGGTCCATCGTACACGACATAATGCTTTCTGTGAAATCTGGAAACAAAACGACAAAAAAATAAACTCCAACTGCCCAAAATCTGCAAACTATCTATCTAAACTATGCAATCTGGTCTAAAGTAATGTGTATTTCAGCCTCAAAAGTATAGTTCGTTGTGCATTTTATACCTGGTAAAAAGATGTATTGTGTGTATATTATAAACTTAAATAATTTAGAACTTAAATTACTACTGTAAATGTAAAGCAAATGTCCGTGTCTCATTGACCAGTTGTTCTTCGTGCACTCCAAAAGAAGCCGAATTTGACTTTTGGTAGTTGACTCAATGCTTTAGTCACGCTTTTGTCTCATTCACATACTGTTTTTTTTTCCATCAGCTGATGTTCCGTAGAGTTCCAGCCCTGGGATGTATGAAGGCAAACACATCCACTACTCGGAGGTGGACCACAAGCCTCTGTGTTCATATAGTCCAAAGCTTTGCAAGCAGCGCAGGCTCAACGGTTATGCTTTCTGCATCCGCCATGTGCTTGAGGACCGGACCGCTCCCTTCAGGCAGTGCGAATATGTAGCCAAGTACAATAGCCAGCGCTGCACCAACCCAATTCCCAAAGCTCATGACCGCAAGTAAGTTGTGTGCCAGTTAAAAAAAAGTTACACATAGGTCCATAGTGGACAAATATGTACATGTCATACAAATGTAAAGCTTGGGAGACTTAAGTTTAGTCTCATTTTGAAGAAGACCTTTGGCAAGTTGAAAAAGTGAAACCCAAAAAAATTATAGTGATTTATGAACATTATTTTATAAAAAAAAATATATATGTTATGACACATAACTCTAAAACTGCTATAAAATCAAAGCCATATATCTAAACAAGTTGTGTTCCAAATTTGAGGTTGATATATCAAAAAATGAGCTTTCGGTAAGATTTTGTTTGGGTGCAGTACCAAATTTTCCCTGTTAGACGCCAGGAAAGGTCCACTGGTTCTCACAGGGGTTGGATTTGTGATTTACAGTTTTTCTGTCTCAGATATTACACACACAATTTTTTTTATTAAACACATACAAACCACACTCTGACATCCACACCCACACAATTATAGCTGCATAATTTATCCAATTTGCTCTATAATATGCAGAAGCAGAAAACAGGAATAAAGCGAGTATTTGCTTTATAGGCCAAACCTGAGAAAACAGGTAAAGTCTGGTAAAAAGTTACATTTTGAAGATTTTGCCAACAGAATGAAAGCCTATCGACAAAGATTGCATCATTTTTATTGTTAAACGGCCATGGGATTAAAAAAAAAAAAAGATTTAATGGGTTTCAATGACATTTTTGTCCTTGAGGTCCACTATTTTGTGTACCAAGTGTAAAATGGATTTATTAAAGGAAATGGGGTTGAAATGGTAAAATTCCAATGAATATACACACTTGTGCCAAAATTTATGTAGTTGGCAGTAACACAATTTAAAAAAAAAAGACAAAAATGTCCATTAGATCGCACAAGGATTAAATAAAAGATGTGCATAATAGTGCTTTAGAGTACTGAAAACCATCTGCTTGTCTTTCAGGTATTGTAACAGTCACCTTCAGGTTATGGGTGTCCTCCCCAAGAAGGAGCGAAAGAAGAAACAAGATACCATTGAGTCTTTGGCCCTCAAAATCACCGTTCCATCCCTGGCTCTGAAAGCTCACAACGGTCTAGAGCTTTTACCTCCATCCCCACCACCTTCCCTGGCTTGTCTAGATCCCTTCGCCTTTTGCAGAGGAGAAAAAATGTTAAAATCAAGAGGCACATTCCTGAAGAAACCCCAAGAAAGCCAAGCTCTTAACCATAAGCAGAAACCGCAAGATCTCAGTGTGGATCCAGCCTTCCCGAACCATCTCAGAACATCCTCTCTTTCTTCAACCCTTCCACACCCTTGCCTCCCTCCTCCACAGACCGGAAGAACCACACAAACACCCACAGTTCCCTCCTCGCCTCACGCTGCAACCCTACAAACCCCGGCTGTTCGTTCAGGATCATTATTCAAAACCTCATCAACACTTCCGGACAGCCATCAGGGCTCAATAGACACTGCTCCAACTGATAACAAAATCAAAATGGACCTTAATCATGCTTTTGATAAAAAGGTTGCCCCTGCAGCTTCGGGGATGGCACCAAGCCGTGACGACATACATAGACGATTAATAAAAATGCGCTCTGTTGCCATGCAGCAACAAACTCCATGTTTGCAGAAGTTCCATAGATTGATGGACCAACACAAGGGGAGGTACCAAGACCTGAACCCAGAATTAGGTAGGTGATTTTGACATTTAAAAATGGATTTAGCTTTAGTTTGTTTTAATGACAAACACCGCATGTGTTCTAGGGCTTGACTCGTCAGAAGACAGTGAAGAGGAAGATGGCGACTTGGGGACAGTAGTGTCATATCAGTGCCAGAGACTACAAGAGAAGCACTTTGAGGAAAGGTACTGTAATTCATCCACCACCTAATTTAACGGCGAACGCAAAGTTTAAAATTAACCCACATAATGCAGATCTCTGGAATACTTGATTCTGATTAGTCGATTGGCTGTTCGCAAAGACCCGCCCCCTTTAGTTACTGACAAGCCATGCGCTCTCACGCCACACATCATGTTCTCTCAGTGAAAAGTGGACACTGACAACACGTTGACAGACAAGACAGAGCAGGTTACTTTTGATATGAAACAAAGTTTCAAATACAAATATTGTAATTTTTTAAAGAAGTTTCATCAATAAATAGCGTCTAGTGTGTGTTTAATGTGTGGTGACAGATCGCTGTAGCTCCTCGTGAACCGATCATCTCTTCATACTAGTTCATTTATAGCATCAAATAAACATGAATGAACATCAGAAGGAATGTGGTTTCAATCGCCGAAACAATTTTTCAAGTTCACCAACATTAATCTACTAACTCCCCTGACTGCTTTGTCAGACAAAATGACGGATTTGGGGTTATGATTGGTCAGATCGCCTGTCAATCAAACTCCCAGCGAAGTGGCAATTGTGGTATTCTGCACCTAAGTTTTTTATTTAATGACTGCTAAACCTACAACTTCTCTTATCACTTCGTGGCTTCTTCCTCACGTAATAGAATAATTTAATGTCAAATCAATATTTATGTTCTTCTTTCACACAAATAGAATACTTTCAGTTGCTTCAGTGATCTTTTAAACTAATTTTTCCAAAGTTAAAAACTAGAGAAGTGGTTCTCAACCTCTTTGACTCCAAGGACTCCAACAATATTTGAAGGTCTGACGTTCCTAGATTCGGGGAATTAAATTGCATTTGAATGTTCCCACTGTTTTACATGGTCAATAATCTGATTACTTTATAAGTCTTATTATTTGAATCCAATGACGTCTATAATTTACATGACTTTTCCAGTTGTTCATTATGCACTGGATAAGGATTAAGAAATGATTTCTGGAATCACCTCTATTTGCTCATTTCTACTTGATAAATTATTTTAGAACTTGACATACTGTTAACACAAGTGTATACGAAATAGAAAAGGTTTATTATTTATAAAATGCCAATTTAAAAAAAAAAAACATGAGTTTTTCAGGTCTAGAAATGACCTAAATTTATATATTAATTATATATATATCAATTCAGGTTGATTGGGACACTTTTCTCAATTCATCTTAATGACAAAAAGTGTCCCATTATTGATATGGAACTGCACGTCACTAATTATGTTCTTTGAGTCTATATTTGTTTGAACAATTAATTTAAAGAACCGACTGATAATAGTCATTTGTTTTTCATTTGGACTACATAGGTTGTGCTGTATGTTTTTGTTTTTTCCAGTGCTGGAAACACTGCTGTTGTCTGTGACACAATCCAAATAAAAGTTATGGACACCAACTAACTTGTTTATTGAAGTTCTGTTTTCATAGTTCTGGAATGGCATGACTATGAATGCTTACTTCCACTCCGTGACCCACAGTTTGAAAACTGCTGATCTAGAGAATTCTCTTTCCCGTCTCACAGTGCCAGCAGTTCCCGTGCTGAGCGTTTGGCAGGCTTCTGCTCATACCTGAGACAAAAACACACGCACCTTTGCAGGGAGCAGAGGGGCTTCAGGAGAGAGAGGAGATCCCATCATGCCCTTCGTAAAGCCCTGCTGCAGGCAGCAAGAGAGGAACCTCACCACACCGCGCAGCTTATTCAGGAACAACATAAAGAGACCTCCACCCCCTCCAGGTAAAAACACACATGCATTAAGGGTGGAACGATACATGGATATGGATCGATGCGTCGATAAAATAATTAACGATATGATGTTTTGATGCAATGCATAAAATATCAATAACTTTTCAGCAACTAGAGTGACTCATTTTATTGTGTATGTCTTAATATGGACAGTAGATTTGCTACGTTTGTGAATTAAAGAGGATATATTATGCTTTTTTACATTTTTAACCTCCTTTAGTGTGTAATGTGATGAAAAAGATCTGCAAAGTTACAAAGTCCAGTTAAAAAAAGGAGTTTTCTCTGTTTCTGAACGCCCTGAAATATTTTCTTCTGGGAACGTACACGTCACAATATTCCTCATAATCCCACAAGGACTAGTTGAGTTTGTAGTGTTTTTCCACCCCAGACCTAATACGGTTATAGTGAGGGGCAGGGTTGGGGAGTAACAAAACACAAGTAACTTAGTTACGTATTTAAAATACAAAATTTGAGTAACTGTATTTCATTACAGTTACATTTTAAATGGGTGGTAATCAGATTACAGTTACATCTGAAAAGTATTTTAGATTACCAAAGTGATTACTTTGAGTTTTAATGTCATTTAAACAGCGATTGGCGATTCTCTGACTCTGACAGTCTGAAAAAGCGGAGTTAAGTTTCATGTTTTCGACTGTTTTCATGTTTTGTGAGTCATTTTATAACTCGTCACTGCAACTTTTTCTCACAATTTGTTTTTCCCCTCACAATTGTGAGTTTGCATTTCACAATTCTGACTTCTTTTTCTCAGAATTGCGAGATTTAAACTCGCAATTGTAAGTTATAAAGTCAGAATTGGGAGATATAAACTTGCAATACTGACTTTTTTTCTTGCAATTGTGAATTTAGTATGTGAGTTAAATGTCATAATTCTGACTTTTCTCAATATTGCGAGATTATATCTCATAATTCTGACTTTATAACTCACAACTGCAACTTTATATCACGCAATTCTGAGGGAAAAAGTCAGAATTGTGAGATAAAAACTTGCAATGACCTTTTTTGTGTTTGTTCCACACTTATTAGTATTCCAAAGTATTCTAAAGTATTTAGATTAAGTTACTAAACTTGAGTAATGTAACAAAATACATTACAAATTACTTTTAAAGCATGTATTTTGTAATCTGTAGTGAAATACATTTTAAAAGTAACCTACCCAGCCCTGATGAGGGGCGTGACGTTTCCGAAACGCGCTCAAAATTGCTTGACCAATTGATCCAGCTGACCAATCAGAGAACATTGTGCTTTTCGGAAGGAGGGGCTTCATAGAGACAGGAATATTACTGACAGACTGGAAAGAGAGGCAAACAATGCAAAATATGAGGTGTTTTTTGAACATTCAAGCATGAAAACCTATTCTAGTAGAACTCAAAAACAAAATCAAGACTTCGTAAAAGAACACAACAACTAGTAACTGATAAAACGGGCACAATAATATCTTAAAAATCAATATATCAATCGCGGGCCCCTGATTCTTATCAATTCTTAATCCATATCTCTCCAAGGTTTGACATATCAGCAAATATCCTATTGCTGGCTAAGAGAATCAATACCAGATCGGTGAAGTATTGTAATGAAATGTCCGATTTACACCCCTGATATGTGCTCGACATGTCTTCATGTTGCAGTAGTTGTTTTCTTATGTTCTGATTCCACAGCACTGCAGTATCATTGGCTGGAGATGACTCAGGTTTGTGTTTGGCTATCGTGAAAGGTGAAGACTGCAGAAATTCAGCCTTACCATTCACCAGGCACTGCTTTCAACGTATCCTCTCAAAGTTCTTATTCTTTGAATTAGTCAGAACAACTCAAATGAAGCTTTTGGCTGTTCGTCTGCATTCAGAATGATTTTTACAGTGACTTCAACAAACCATCTGCTTTGATGATTGACTAAAATTTTACGCGTTCCCTGTGTTGTGTCCTTAATGGCACTCTGTAGATATCCTTCAGAACCGTTCACAGCAGCTGTTCTCAAGCTGCACTGCTCGCTTTGCAGATGGAGCTCAGTGTTCCATCCCTGTCTTTGACATCACGCACCAGACGCCACTTTGTGATGAGCATGCCAAGAAAATGGTGAGAAACGGAACACTATTTCATTGCGTAATAAACTTTTGCTAGTAAATAATTTGACCGTGTGTGTGCTAATGGTGCTTTGCAGGACAATTTCCTTCGTGGTGATATCAGCCGGAGAACGTACCACCACCACCAGCAGATTCAGCGGCACAGGCCACTGAAGAAAGCCAAACCTCCAGCACTCAGTAAGAAGCATAAGAAGAAAGGCAAGCGAGGAGCACCAAAGCGCCCTCAGAAGCCCATTCCTCCCGCGCTGCCCCAGGGTAACCTGGGAATGCCTTCCATATTGTGCCTGCCCACTCAGCCTTCTGGCATAAGGTAAAAGTGTGAGTGTGTTTGAATGTGTGTTTGTGTCTGTGAACGCGTACTCATCGTCTTTGTGTTTTGCAGGAGCCCTTTAACTCCTGATTTAAGTGCGGATGAATTTCCCGATGACATCACCAATGACATCAGTGACATTCCACATGACCTAGAGTTGAATCAGGAGGATTTCTCAGATGTTCTCCCTCGACTCCCGGATGACCTACAGGACTTTGATCTTTTTGAAGGTACCGGTGCTGTAATTTTAGGGCAGCGTATCGATACAGATTTTACAGATTTTTTTCTATATTTGAGTTATAATGTCCAACGTAGGGGTGGGCGATATAGCCTCAAAATTATATCACGAAGAATATTTGCGAAAACGATATTTATGACAATATAGAGAAAAATATATGGAAAAACGTTTAATTGGTGCTTGCAGGCAGCAGCATTTATTAGTGCAAACACATTTTCCATCCTTTTCCAATGAGCTGCTGTCATTGATGACAAAATGCCTAATTAAATACATAAATATTCAGGTAAGAAATACTACAGAAATGAAAGTAATCAAATGTAAAATAACACTTTCATTTCTGTAGTCTTCATTGGAAAAATTAAATACAGATTAATACTTACCATTAAAGTTATAAAATGTACCCAGTCAAGAACAGAAAGTGATTTTATTTGTCTTTTGTTCTGATTAACGTGACAGACAGCAGCAGGAACTGGACTGCTGTCGCTTTAAGAGTTTATGTATGCACCCAATATACTGTTACAAAACTGAGCGTGTTTAACTGGATCCTCGCCAAGACATTTTGACATAATTTTGTATGTATTTGAATGTTTTAGCGCAGCAAGCCACTCGTTTTAGTGACTCAGAAGCTGTTTGAGACTGAGAAGCGGCTTGTGTGTCTCGTATAGATCAGTAGTAGTCGAGCGCGCGCTTTTGGTGTGAGTGCGAAACTTTCGGGAATGACTAAAATTATGCGCAATACAAGCACTATGTGACGAGCAGGGCGGGCGAGAGCCGTGAGGGAATGGCGCGAGGCCGGTGACGTGATTGTTAATGAGCGTCAGCTGCGCGCTACACCGGTCTCGTATCTCTCACGGAGGAGCTCCGGAAGCATAAAAGGGTAGCGACGATAGTGAAGGACGAGAGAGGACCAGGCCTGGATTTTATTTTGTGTTTTATTATGTTTGTGTTGCCGTGAGGAACTGCCGCCCTTTTACTTTCGTTTTATTGTTTGTTTTTTTTATTATTAAAGTTACGTTGAATGTTTGCCGGTTCCCGCCTCCTCCTTCCCATTCTTACGAACAGTGTTACACACTATTACACGAATGAGACGAGAGAGAGAGAGGAAGCGGCTGTGTGTCACTTTGCCGTCGGAGAGAAGAGAGCGAGAACGCACGGCTGACGTTATTGCGTGTGCCGCTGACCACTTGTAACCAAATCACTTCCATACTATTGAGGTAGCTCCCTGTTTAGGTACTAAATCGTCATGTATGCACCCAATATACTGTTACAAAACTGAGCGTGTTTAACTGGATCCTCGCCAAGACATTTTGACATAATTTTGTATGTATTTGAATGTTTTAGCGCAGCAAGCCACTCGTTTTAGTGACTCAGAAGCTGTTTGAGACTGAGAAGCGGCTTGTGTGTCTCGTATAGATCAGTAGTAGTCGAGCGCGCGCTTTTGGTGTGAGTGCGAAACTTTCGGGAATGACTAAAATTATGCGCAATACAAGCACTATGTGACGAGCAGGGCGGGCGAGAGCCGTGAGGGAACGGCGCGAGGCCGGTGACGTGATTGCTAATGAGCGTCAGCTGCGCGCTACACCGGTCTCGTATCTCTCACGGAGGAGCTCCGGAAGCATAAAAGGGGAGCGACGATAGTGAAGGACGAGAGAGGACCAGGCCTGGATTTTATTATGTTTGTGTCACCGTGAGGAACTGCCGGCCTTTTACTTTCGTTTTATTGTTTGTTTTTTTTCATTATTAAAGTTACGTTGAATGTTTGCCGGTTCCCGCCTCCTTCTTCCGATTCTTACGAACAGTGTTACACACTATTACACGAATGAGACGAGAGAGAGAGAGAGGAAGCGGCTCTGTGTCGCTTTGCCGTCGGAGAGAAGAGAGCGAGAACGCACGGCTGACGTTATTGCGTGTGCCGCTGACCCCTTGTAACCAAATCACTTCCATACTGTTGAAGTAGCTCCCTGTTTAGGTACTAAATCGTCATCGGAGGCTGACATGCTGCTCTTACTCTCAGACAGGTGTGTTGCCATACGACATCGCGTTGCTATATCATTGGATTATACCGGTATTATCGTGGACGGTGTGATATGGCACAGCCCTAGTCCATCGCTTCAAAAACATGTGGTAGATAGACATCGCCTGCTTTCAAACGCTCCCGAGTGTATCTGTGTAAGCACACAATAAAGAGCTTTCTGTGAAGCGTTGCAGCCATATCTGTGAGCATGTGAACACAACGGCCAATCAGAGGTGTTTAAAAATGCGCTCAACATTTGATGATCTGTAATTCATGTTTATTTGTCGTTACAGGTAAGAACAGCGAGCTGTTGCCCACCTCTGAGGAAGCCGAGGAATTGGTTCGCGTTCTGCAGGCCATGAGCTCGTACCCAGAATCCCTTGCATGTCTAAGCGGAATTGCTGAGCTTGGTCCCGTAGAAGGGGTAGATTGTCGTAGCATGCCGGGGGGAGTCGTGGATCTACTGAGTGCGCGGCTGTCTGCTGAGACTCTTTCCAGCCTGGAGCTGGACCCCAGTCTGCTCCCCACCTCTGAAGATGCTTTTCCCCCATCACCTCCATCCCCACAGCCCCCTCTGACTCCTCCATCCTCTGTGGGGCATCTCACAGACAGCGCATACCCACAGAGACAACCTCATCTCCTAGCTAAGATGGATACCTCCAAAGCAGATCTGAGTGACATGCCTCTTGGCAAGGACGAGGACATCTCTCATGGCTCCTGGGGCGTTCTCGCCCTTCCCCTCAGCGACTCCTCGCAGTTTCACAGCCTTATTGCCTCGGACGGCCTGCTGATGTCCACAGCCCTCTCAACGCCAATGACCCCCGTGCCCTCAGCCCCCTGTCAGCCCAGTTCGGCCCTCTCCGCTTTGCATCAGAGCAGCCAAACGGTCCCCGCCACTCGCTCCACACCCTCACCCTCATCCCAAACCAAGCACCTTCTCCCCCCACTGTTCAATCACTGTGGGATCCCAGCAGACTTACAGCCGCAACACAGTACACCGGCGCCCCCAATGGACCAGGCCTGAACTGCAGGCAGAACCAATTATTTGCTACAGTCAGTGTTCAGGGAACATGTTGCAGGTGATTTTTTTTTTGTTTTTCTTTTCTTTTTCCAAATGTCAGGGTCATTGTGTCTGTCTCTTCAGCCTCTTTTTTTCCTCACAAAGAAAGAACATCAAGCAATAAATTTCCTTGTTGGCGCAAAATAGTTGCTTGTTTAAAAAGCAAACCTAGATGGATTTTAGCCATGAATATCACTTGTATCCTTAAACACATATTTAATATATTTATAGAGTAGCAGTCTGCACAACTAGTTTTATTGACGAGTGAAAATGTGTGGTAACTGGTGAAAATGTGATTCTTGTTTAGAGGTAATGGGCAAGTTTGTCAGTGGCAAACGCAAGGAGGAAGGTGTCATGGTCGTATCACTATTTTGTCCCGTGTAATGATTAAAAAGCTCATTGGTGTTTATGTGCTTTTAGTAGCCGTTAAACGATGGGGTCTTGCTCTGAGTGTAAGTGCCTGCCATAAAAGCTGTGTAACACCTTTATAATTAGTGTATTGCAAGCCAACGAAAATTACACTTTGCATCGTCACTTAGTGAATGCACAAAATGACACTCCTGAAAAGATCACGAGGCATTTACTCTCCGTTTTCGAATCCTCACGCAAGCGGTCACCGTGAAGCTACTTTACGAGAGTGTTAAACGTGTGCGTTCGATGTGCTCCTGTGTAAGGCCTTTAGCTGAAGTAATAGCAGTTGTGGGAAATAAATGGTGTAAAGCTATAGTTGGATATCTTGTCATGGCTTTTAAAGAGAGTAGTTATGATGCCTTTACCCTCATGTCATGCCAAGTCTACATTTGCATTTTCCCCATTTATGTTCTTCGCAGATGCTTTCTTACCAAAGCGGCTTGCAAGAAAGCCTCTTTTTAAGTCCACAACAGAAAAATATCTATATATCAGTATATCTAACTGAACCAGTATAAGGAAATCATGTTTGGGCAGTTAAGCTTTTAAAGAGAACAGTTAAGTATAACCTGAATTCGATATCATTATGAAATGAGTAATGAATTGTGGTTTTTGGTAGACTCGGATAATGCTGCTTTTATCAACAGGCATACTGACGGATATCCTTGCACACAGAGGGTTGTCTCATATACTTTTTTATACTTATTCACTGAATGTATCAAGTCAACAAAAAAAAGTTTATTATAACCTATTAAAATGTTATGGTCCTCTTCTTCGTTCAAGGTATTTTTATGTCTTGACATGTTTACTTTTGTTACTCAAGTGCTTGGATGTGGGCGTGTGTGTAGACGATGTTAAGAGAAATTCTATTTGTTTTTATTTGAAATGTGTGAATTAAAACTGCTATGACCACGACTTTTTTTTTTTTGTGCGCTCAATATTTCAATGTGCTGTCAGTGGAAATTTGCAAGTTTTGTGTTGCATAACTGTTGGGTTAAACTAAAAAGTACCAGGCACGGAGATGATTCATAACATATAGGCTCTATTACTGTCTTCTAAACAGATTATAACTGTGTACTAGAAGGGTTTAAATTGTAATCTTTTAATGACTCATTTGAATGGAATCACTGCGGACTGAGAACTTTACTTGGCGATCGGCAGAGGGCGCCAAATCATTATAAAATGCTTCTGTTTTTTACAATGAGGATATTAGTGATGGGGATTTGATTCATCCCAGTGTCTCGAATCTTTATATATATTATATATCTCGAATATATATATATATATATATATATATATATAGATATAAATAAATAATGTGTGTGTGTGTGTGTGTGTATAATATATATATATATATATATATATATATATATATATATATATATATATACACACACGGATGTATATATATATGTATATGTTTATATATATATATATATATATATATATAAATAAATAAATAAATAATGTGTGTGTGTGTGTGTATATATATATATATATATATATAAATAATGTGTGTGTGTGTATATATATATATATATATATATATATATATATATATATATATATGTGTGTGTGTATAAATGGCGGAAGTCACGTGAGAGGAGGCAATGCCTCCATTGCGCTTTGATTGGATATGATCGTTTATGATTGGATATGATTGGCTCACGCATTAAATCCCGCCTCTTTGTTTTCGGGCGCGTTCTCATCGGCCTGAACGACAACAATGGTGGCGTTAATGGGAAGAATTAAAAGGTAAGTAAACAACTTGGGGAAATTGACCCTTCGCAAAGACCCGCCCACCTTTAGTTACTGTTGCTATGTCCGACAAGCCATGCGCTCTCACGCCACACATCATGTTCTCACGAAGTGAAAAATACATCCCGACACTGACAGCGCGTCGACAGACGAGACAGCAGGTTATATATTTAAAATATTGTAATTTTTTTAAGAAGTTTAATCGATAAATAGCGTATAGTGTCTCTTTAATGTGTCGCTCCTTCAAGCGGCTCATGAACCGATCATCTCTTCATACTAGTTCATTTATAGCATCAAATAAACATGAATGAACATCAGAAGGAATGTTGTTTCAAGCGCGGAAAGACGTGAGGACACACAATTTATCAAGTTCAAGTTCACCAACGTTAATCCACTAACTCCCCTGACGGCTTTGTCGGACAAAATGGCGGATTCGGGGTTATTGGTTAAATCGGTTGTCAATCAAACTGCGAGCGAAGAGTCAATTAAAGGTACGTGTCTGTGACCAGTCGCTATGACTGCTGGAACAGAACATTAGTTCCCAAATAATATATTTTCTTAAAACGTTTTTTTGTTTGGGGAGGGTTTCGCTCAAAACCACAGAACAAAACGCCACAAGTGGAAATGACAAAGTAAACAACACGATGAGTGAGACATTTTAGTGTATGTTTCCACCGGTCTGCACATAAAACAAGAGTTAAAGAACGACGACGACGACACTGCTCATAATGACTGGCGCAAATCTATTTTCCGCCATCTCGCCGCTGAGAAGGGCGCGAGGATGCTCCTCCGCGCGAGCCCGCGGCTCTGGCGTTACCTAGCAACGACTCCCATACTGTACTCGCGCTCCAAGTGCCTGACTGCCTTCAACGCTGATTCTATTTCTGTTGTAGCGTTGCAGTCTGCTAAAACATTCATAGCACAGTCCTCTTAGCATGTGCCTTCTGCGGTAACCACCCAACCCAACGCGCCGCGGAGTGATACTGACGAATGGCGCGTCAAATGATGGGTGACAGACCAGTTAATCATGGGCTGCCGTCTCCGGGGACGCGCTGATTGAGTCTGATGTAATGGATGTTATTATGGCCAGTGACATGACAACTGCGACCTCGCGCACGCACGCGCCTCTTAACAATGGTTAAAGCAGGTGGCGAGAAATAACGTGGTTTCTTTTGGGAAGGGGAAAAAGTAGAGCTGGAAAGGGGGAGGGAGAGAGTTGCATAAACTGTCACAGAGATGAGATCTTATCATTATGGCTCCAGATATGCCAGAGCTGCTGTTAGGCCATGACAAGGTTTAACGCCCCCACGATTCCACATGAACAGCTTCTAAAGTGCAACGGTGTGTCAAAGCGGCCCAGGTATAACACGTATCTGTTGGCGTCGAGGCCTCTTGACCCTCGGGGTCACTGAGGTGGACCGGTGAGCGAACGCATTGCACAATGCTTCGGAAAGTGGATCGTCCTTAAACACCCACACAATTTTTCACTCCAATTACCAAATGCTTTTTTAGCTGCCTCAGTCTTTGTTGCTGTTGTTATGGCCTGCGTGTGGGTTCACGTCTTGTGAGTCGCTGGTGCTGGGTGAAAATCAAAACAACAAGCTGCTATTGATATTTCGATTTTCTAAAACCGACACGCAACCTTTTTAATACATTTGAGAGCCTATTTAAAACCATTGAGAGTGGAATCCGTTTATGGGAAGGATCTGTACGTTGGGTCCAGGACACTGTATGAAGTGTGAACAGAAGTATTTTGTGTATTTAGAGTCACTCTGGATTGGGCTGGATTCTGATGCGAATCGAGAGTCGACTAACAGAAGATTCACTAACGTTCTTTAAAAGTTGTGTTGGTGTTCGTACCAAATGTTATGTTTTTGAAACGTTTTTATAACGTTCTTGTAATGTCTCAGAACGTCCTTATAATGTTGTTAGTATTTCCTGATTGTTTTTTAATAATAATGTTATGAAACTTTCTGGGAACAACGTTAATGGAACATCCTTATGATGTTTTTTTGTACTTGATGTTGAGAAAATGTGATTAGAATAACATTCTCGGTGCGTCTTTATAATGTTATTAGTATTTTTTCAATGTTTTCTTAATTTTATCTGGGAAGCAACGTTCACGGAGCATCCTTATGGTGTTATTTGTACTTGCTGAACGTTCTCGTAACGTTGAGATTAAGGAGTCAATATAATGCCGCATAGATTTGCGAAAGAATAAAGTTTTGCAAAAGAAAAATAAAAGTGCTGAGCGAAAAAAAAAAAAACTTTTGCAAACAAAAATAAAGAATTGCAAAAGAAAAATAAAAGTATTGAGAGACAAAAATAAGATTTGCAAACAAAAATAAATTGCAAAATAAAAAGTATTGAGACAAAAAAATACATTTTGCAAACAAAAATAAAGAATTGCAAAAGAAAAATAAAAGTATTGAGAGACAAAAATAAATTTTGCAAACAAAAATAAATTGCAAAATAAAAAAGTATTGAGACAAAAAAAATACATTTTGCAAACAAAAATAAAGAATTGCAAAAGAAAAATAAAAGTATTGAGAGACAAAAATAAGATTTGCAAACAAAAATAAATTGCAAAATAAAAAAGTATTGAGACAAAAAAATTAATTTTGCAAACAAAAATAAAGATTTGAAAAATTCTTGTGCCCAAGATGCCTTAGTTATTCTGTTCACTCAGTGTAATCTCGTCTTAACTAACCAAATGACATTAGTTTGGTTGATTTTAAAAATATATCTGAAAAGCAGATTAACTTACAGAAGTACTTATAATAGTATCATGACATACAATATCGTCTGATCTTTGACACCATCACTGAAAAAAGTTAGCGTAGGATTTTCTTTGAAACAATTCAGAAATTGCAAGTAAATTTCACATATAATGACAAAGAAATGTGAAATTTTGAAGTGGAAAGACCAATAAGTGCAATAATTTTTGTTTTATTTACAACTTCAAAAAATAATGTTTAGAGTAGTTTTGTAGTTTATTATTATATTAAAATTTAACAACTAATTGAAATTTAGAACTTGTTACAAATACAAAATTAAGAAATTATGGCTTCATGAACAATATTATTTATCATATTTTTTCTATAATTTTGTAGTGACACTACTACCTAAAATTGCTGAAAAAAGCCACTAGTAAATCACACATCTTTTTGAAAACGATATGAAAATATGGTAGCACTTCATTTTACAGTCCTGCTCCCCATGTACATACTGTGTACTTATACTAAATGCAATAACTGTGTAATAACTAGGTAATAACCTACACCTAAACCTAACCTAGTTACCTTTCAGTACTTTCTTACACTGTAAGTACATATAAGTGCATGTACTATAAAATAAAATGCAACTGAAATATTAGTTCGGAAATAAACCTGGAATTCCATTGCATTATTAGCAATGTCTGATCATTTTCTTTAATAACTAATATGCATTCTAACTAATCAAGCCTCTTTTCTTTCCTTCTATAGAATAATCAAGTGTTGGATGGATGATCAGGGCTAGGTGGGTTACTTTTAAAATGTATTTCACTACAGATTACAAAATACATGCTTTAAAAAGTAATATGTAACGTATTTTGTTACATTACTCAAGTTTAGTAATTTAATCTAAATACTTTAGAATACTTTGGAATACTAATAAGTGTGGAACAAACACAAAAAAGGTCATTGCAAGTTTTTATCTCACAATTCTGACTTTTTCCCTCAGAATTGTGTGATATAAAGTTGCAATTGTGAGTTATAAAGTCAGAATTATGAGATATAAACTGATAATATTGAGAAAAGTCAGAATTATGAGATATAAACTTGCAATTTTGAGAAAAGTCAGAATTATGAGATAAAAACTCACAATATTGAGAAAAGTCAGAATTATGAGATATAAACTCGCAATTTTGAGAAAAGTCAGAATTATGAGATATAAACACAATATTGAGAAAAGTCATAATTATGAGATATAAACTCACAATATTGAGAAAAGTCAGAATTATGAGATATAAACTCGCAATTTTGAGAAAAGTCAGAATTATGAGATATAAACTCACAATATTGAGAAAAGTCAGAATTATGAGCTATAAACTCGCAATTTTGAGAAAAGTCAGAATTATGAGATATAAACTCACAATATTGAGAAAAGTCAGAATTATGAGATAAAAACTCACAATATTGAGAAAAGTCAGAATTATGAGATAAAAACTCACAATATTGAGAAAAGTCAGAATTATGAGATAAAAACTCACAATATTGAGAAAAGTCAGAATTATGAGATAAAAACTCACAATATTGAGAAAAGTCAGAATTATGAGCTATAAACTCGCAATTTTGAGAAAAGTCAGAATTATGAGATATAAACTCACAATATTGAGAAAAGTCAGAATTATGAGATAAAAACTCACAATATTGAGAAAAGTCAGAATTATGAGATAAAAACTCACAATATTGAGAAAAGTCAGAATTATGAGATAAAAACTCACAATATTGAGAAAAGTCAGAATTATGAGCTAAAAACTCACAATATTGAGAAAAGTCAGAATTATGAGATATAAACTCACAATATTGAGAAAAGTCAGAATTATGAGCTAAAAACTCACAATATTTAGAAAAGTCAGAATTATGAGATAAAAACTCACAATATTGAGAAAAGTCAGAATTATGAGATAAAAACTCACAATATTGAGAAAAGTCAGAATTATGAGATAAAAACTCACAATATTGAGAAAAGTCAGAATTATGAGATAAAAACTCACAATATTGAGAAAAGTCAGAATTATGAGATATAAACTCACAATATTGAGAAAAGTCAGAATTATGAGCTAAAAACTCACAATATTTAGAAAAGTCAGAATTATGAGATAAAAACTCACAATATTGAGAAAAGTCAGAATTATGAGCTAAAAACTCACAATATTGAGAAAAGTCAGAATTTTGAGATATAAACTCACAATATTGAGAAAAGTCAGAATTATGAGATAAAAACTCACAATATTGAGAAAAGTCAGAATTATGAGATATAAACTCACAATATTGAGAAAAGTCAGAATTATGAGATAAAAACTCACAATATTGAGAAAAGTCAGAATTATGAGATATAAACTCACAATATTGAGAAAAGTCAGAATTATGACATTTAACTCACATACTAAATTCACAATTGCAAGAAAAAAAATCCAAGTTCATATCTCCCAATTTTGACTTTATAACTTACAATTGCAACTTTATATCACACAATTCTGAGAAAAAGAAGTCAGAATTGTGAAATGCAAACTCACAATTGTGAGGTGAAAAAGCAAATTGTGAGAAAAAGTAGCAGTGACGAGTGAATTATAAAATGACTCACAAAACATGAAAACAGTCGTGGATCATCAGGTCATGACAGGACAGTTCAGTTGACAGTTGGGCATTTTTTTTATAAATTCAGTCATTTTGTCTTGTTCAGGACAGAACTAAATAAAAATAACAACATTTATGATCCCTCTTAAAAGTATTAAATGTTGATGAAACTTAACTCTTTTTCAGACGGTCAGAGTCAGAGAATCACCAATTGCTGTTTAAATGACATTAAAACTCAAAGTAATCACTTTGGTAATCTAAAATACTTTTCAGATGTAACTGTAATCTGATTACCACCCATTTAAAATGTAACTGTAATGAAATACAGTTACTCAAATTTTGTATTTTAAATACGTAACTAAGTTACTTGTATTTCGTTACTCCCCAACCCTGTGGATGATCTTCCACAAACCGTCTCAAATGGTACAACAAGCTGGTAAATGGCACACTTCCGCCGAAACACACCTCAGAACAGACAGCACACGTTGTTGTCCCTGCAGGGAACATCCACACGGACAGAGCATCCTGTTCCTATACAGCTTGATGCTGGCCTCATGTCCGTCCAGCCCTTAAGCCATCATTTATCTGTGGCAAAGGCCATCCTGTGCCAACCTCAAAGAGTTACACAAGGAAAGTGGCTTGGCACGGTGCAAATGAATCAGTAAAACTGCTATTGAACAGGGAAGGATAAAAATCCCACGTTAATCTTACATGTACAAATAAACACATCCAGTTGACACAGACGTCCGGGAGGTTCGATCCATTTTTAAAATAGCAAAGATTTGATCAGGAGGTTGTTAACAAAGGATTACCCTTTATTGTTTATGCATAATTAATGGGCACGAGCCTATCTCCATCTACTCCATCATCAAAGCAGTTCACTTTAAATGAGAGTGATTTAATTTTCACCATCGGAGAGCAGAAACAATTTAGGAACTCATTAATGGTTATTTCAAAGAACATTAACTGGCTAATCTCATATAGGATGGGATTAAATCTCTAAGTATGGAACTGATGAAATGAAATCAGGAGCGTTTGACGTCGGGCCGCCGGGGGAAAATAAATGAAAAGGGATGGCAGGTTCTGAGAGCTCTCTGAAGAGATGAGCGGGTCACAGCAATAATGCTCTTTAAGCAGTGCAGGTTGACCTTCACAAACTCCTTCTTTTCATCTGGATCTGACATTTAGTGACAAGATAATATTCTCTGCTATATTTCAACGGTTCTCTTTCAAACACACGCAGACACGGGCGTTTTTATAATTAGCTTCCTGCTGATAGAAGTTCAGGATATTGGTCCCCTGTGGAGAGGTAATGTGTTAATGTTTCTTAGGGAAGTCGCATCGAGGGATTCGTTTAACAGCGAACTGCGTGGAGCCCCTGCAGCTTGTATATCTAACGTAACTCGCGCACAGATTTCGCATTGTCTCTTTCACACTTCACACCCCCATTTTGTTACGTTCTGAAATGTCTGTGTCGGATGCAAGCTGACTTTTTGCAGTTAGAACTCACGGCACAATGCAAAGAGGGGTACGTGGAAAGGACAAACCTGCCCAGTTGTTACAGAAAGAGCTTTATTATTCAAGTCAAACATTATGAATTATTAATAAAGATAAATAAATGAAAGCTTGCGAATTGCACACGCAAGCTTTTACTAGGCAGAAATCTTTTGTTGGGTTTTTTTTTGTGTGTGGCACATTAAATGTGAATAGAGGCTTTTTTTTAATTCAGTATTTATTAGAGCAGCTACTTAAAGGCACAATATGTAATTTTTCAAACACAACACAAAAAAGGTAATTGAAGTTTTTATCTCACAATTCTGACTTTTTCCCTCAGAATTGTGTGATATAAAGTTGCAATTCTGAGTTATAAAGTCAGAATTATGAGATATAAACTCACAATATTGAGAAAAGTCAGAATTATGAGATAAAAACTCACAATATTGAGAAAAGTCAGAATTATGAGATATAAACTCACAATATTGAGAAAAGTCAGAATTATGAGATATAAACTCACAATTTTGAGAAAAGTCAGAATTATGAGATATAAACTCACAATATTGAGAAAAGTCAGAATTATGAGATAAAAACTCACAATATTGAGAAAAGTCAGAATTATGAGATAAAAACTCACAATATTGAGAAAAGTCAGAATTATGAGATAAAAACTCACAATATTGAGAAAAGTCAGAATTATGAGATAAAAACTCACAATATTGAGAAAAGTCAGAATTATGAGATATAAACTCACAATATTGAGAAAAGTCAGAATTATGAGATAAAAACTCACAATATTGAGAAAAGTCAGAATTATGAGATATAAACTCACATACTAAATTCACAATTGCAAGAAAAAAAGTCAGTATTGCAAGTTTATATCTCCCAATTCTGACTTTATAACTTGCAATTGTGAGTTTAAATCTCCCAATTCTGAGAAAAAGAAGTCAGAATCATGAAATGCAAACTCACAATTGTGAGGGGAAAAAACAAATTGTGAGAAAAAGATGCAGTGACCTTTTTTACAATTATAAAATTGTATTTTAGTTGCATATTAGTTTTTTTTTTTTAATTTTTCGCCGCTAGAGGTCACCTATTCAAAACAAATCCGTAGCTTAAATCATGGGAATTCTCATCTTCACCTCACAGCCGGTGGAAAAGAATCGGACTCGGGCAGAAATCATGTAGTTAACATTACTGTTGTGTGAAGCAGAGCAGGAGCGAGTTTAATGAGAGCGATTGATAATGAGAGACGAACGACACACGCCTCGAGAGCAGCGGGACTTTTATTATGCCACAGTCGCCGCTTCCGCTTCTTCCTGTCAAGTGTGTGTGGAGTAACACAGCGCTGTTTATTATATTAGATACATCTGAATGTGTTGAAAATGATGTTATAATGTTAGTCTATGTGTTCGCTTCACGGCTGCGGTGAGACACTTGTTCACCCTGCAGTGAGCTAGATCGATATTAGAATATCATATTAATGTAATCAAGAAAACGAGACTCGAACAATAAGACTAAACGTGTTGAGCTATATAATAATTAGTTTCTGTCTATAAATGTTACCAAACAGTTGCTCTCTTGACTAATAAAACATATTAAAGCATCTTTGTTGTTTCCATGGTTTCTACAAAATAAAACCGGAAACCAAGGATAACGCGGTTATGATGTCATTGACAGTCTGCGTCCTAGTTAAAATTGTGTGGCGGAGGCAAGCTAGTACTTTAGCCTCCTTGTTAGAGCGTCCGACTCCCATGCCGGAAGACCTGGGTTCAAGGCCCGCCTGGAGCGAGTTGAGGGGTTACATTGGTGCCGTGACCCGGATGGGAGTGAGGTTTAGGGGGGTGAGTGTAACGGAGGCCAGCTAATAGTTGCTGTGCGAGTAAACCTCACTACTTGTTAGAGCGTCCGACTCCCATGCCGGAAGACCTGGGTCCGAGGCCCGTCTGGAGCGGGTTGAGGGGTTACATTGGTGCCGTGACCCGGATGGGAGTGAGGTTTAGGGGGGTGAGTGTAACGGAGGCCAGCTAGTAGTTGCTGTGCGAGTAAAACCTCACTCCTCTGACCTCAAGAGATGCTCTAGTGACAGATGCCCGAGGCCCACTCGGAGCGGTTCGAATAGGACCCGGGTGGAGGGGTTACAATTGATTATTTCTCTGGATTTACACATGCTTAGAAACTTTTGGGATCACATAAGTACACAAGCCAACAAAATATATAACACTGTTCTAGTGGTTTTTGTACATTTTAATCCAAAAATCTTACATATTGTGCCTTTAACGTGTGTCAAAGTTTTCTGTTATTACATACTACAATGATGATTAAAAGCAGGCAGACATTTTTTGTAAAGTTGGCTTTATCTGCATAGAAAATGTGTCCATAGACACCATGAGAATAGAATTCTCAGGGCATTTGAAGCAATCTATCACCTCCAAAGAGCAGCATCGGACAGCAAGCTGCCAGTCATCCACACAGCTGGGTCATGCCAGATCACGCTGCTTTATTTGGGGGGGAAGACCTCCGCCAATACCAATGAGCTCATCTGCGTCAAACATCGGCAAGCCCACCCATAGCTTTGATCCATTTTGGACTTCTTTTGTGATGACGGTTCAGGTGGAGGTTTATCCTTCAGTAGTTTCCTTTTATAATAGACTTGTTACACATCACAACACATTTATTACAGTATTATAAATCACTCCAACAGCCATTCTAATATTCGTCAGAAGTAGAATAGAATGTATTGAGATAAACACAATCAGAAACCTGTAAAACCAATTAACGTTAACATAACATAAAGTACGAGATTTTTCCAGTAAGAAGTTCCACTGCAATTTATAATCTTATTGCTTCGGTTTTCAAACACAAGAGTGAAACAAAGCCATAACAATGTTGACAAGGTCTTATCTATAAAGAATATTAAAACAGATATACACATCCATTGTGCTCTTTTCAGTCTTTGATGGTTTTGCCGCACTTTTATCCACCCAACCCATCGCGATACTCAAGTCTTTCAGGTCTGGAAAATATTTGAACATTTCAACTAAGTTTAAACTGCTAAACGGAGAACAGCAGGAAACAATCATTGACAAAACATCATATATAAAGTCGGTTAAGTATTGGGAGCCAAATGTGAAATACCAAGCCGTATTCTTCCACAAATAGCTAAGAAAAGCTTTAAAAGTGGCAATCTTTTTAAAAGCTTTCTGAACTACAATGTCTACAATATTTGGTATTTTACATTTCGCTCCTTATATTTAAGGCTTAATCTTTGACGTGAGTTTTCTGGCTTGATTATGAAATGATAGATCATGCAATAGATTAAAAAAAAAAAAAAAAAAAACCTGAGTCGGTTCATCAAAAATTTGTTACATGTCCATAAATGCACAGCGCCCATTTCTAAAAACCAAAGTAACCAATCTCTCAACGTGTTGTTGTGAAGCACAATAACCAGTCTACTTGTTAAAAAAGCCAAATGGCTAACTCAGGTTATAGCCACTGGCTTCTTTAAAAACATTAGTTACCATGGATTATCAGTGATTACTGACACTGCATTATGATAATTCTATTGATATTCTACTTTAAAATAGACATAATATAGGCAAGCCCTCAAAACATGTTTGTCTAACAGGCTAATATAACAGATATATCATGAATCGCTGTTAAATAGTGTTAAAATGTGGTCATAATATCTATTATCTGTAATAAGGTGTTGAATGAATTCTGCTTTCATGCTGTTTGTGGTAAAAACATGCCAGATTGTGCTGAGGATTAGCATTAATCTAATATTTTATCCATATACAAATTGCTAAAAGTATAGATTGCAATTTCAGAGGAGGTAAATGGGCAAAACTTGTATATATAGAAGTCAAGAAGTCATTTAAAACTCAAGCCCGTGAACCTCTCCGAATTCATTTTTCTCAGTTTGGGAGGCAGATGTCCGTCCATGCGTCCTCCGATTCCGACTCCACCCACCCCCCCTCCGGCCAACCTTTGCAATTTGGGCGGCAGATCTGTCACTGATTGGCTGATGTGTTCAGTCCCGCCCACCAAGCCCAGCTTGGGAGCCATTCTGTCCTCCATGGTGCTCAGCATGGCACTGATTGGCTGAAGCCTCTCTTCTGCCACACCTGGAGCAGAGCTGATTCGCTGGAGTTTGACAGGCAGGTCACCCAGGTTGTAGGTGATCTCCGAGCTCATGCGCAGAAGCTTGCGGGGCATTCCGTCCCGGATGGGGGCGTCCCGTCCCGTGAGCTTTTGAAATTTGGCGGGCATTTTGGTGGTGGGCATGGGGGTTGCTATATTGATGGAGCCCGTTTCTGCATCGCTCTGAAGTTCCAGACCTTCCAGAGTGCCGCTGCCCTCCGTCACCCCACCGGCGCTGTGGCACAGAGAGGGGGCTGTCAGAGGGGAGGACAGGAGCAAACTCTCCTCCTGTTCTTTAACGCTGTGCGGAGGTGTGGGAACCTCAAAAGTGCCATGAAACTGCGAGTAGTCGACTTTGAAGAAACCCTCCTCCAGAGAAATTACCGGGTAGAAACGGTGACCCCACAGAACCTCGTCCTCGGTGTACGAAGTACGAGCCTGGCATGTCATACCTAGGATAATACAAAGAAACAAACTAATTAAATGAACGAATCAAAGTCAAGTCACCTTCACTTATATAGCGCTTTATGCAATACAGATTGTTTCAGAGCAGCTTCACAGTAATGAACAGGGAAATCAATTATGCAGATATCATCAATTATGAGGCATATTCAAATTCTGCTGTAAAGCAGCTGTAAAAAGACCATAGTGTCAAGTCAGTTCAGAGTGGGTTCAGTTCGGTTCAATGACTAAAGTTCATCAGTTCAATTCAGCCATGAGCAAGAACACAATACTGTCGTTTTTCAGATCGAGTCAGTGTCGATTCAATTCAGTTCAATAATTTGTCAATTTTTAAACAAATTCGATTCAGCTATAAAGCAGGTCTACAGAACGCAATAGTCCAGCTCAACATCATCAGATAGTGTATAATGATAATATTACTGAATATTAAGTGTCTTTTAGGGTGTGTTTACACTTGGCAGGTTTGGTTCGATTAAAACCAAACTCTGTTAGTGTGGTTCATTTGATTAAGTGTGAACGCTGCCATCCCAAAGCTGGCGCTCACCAAAAAAGCAGAACGAGACCCTTGAAAAGATGGGACTCTGTCTGCTTCCAAACAAATTCTGGTGTGGCTCGACTGAAATGTGAACTCAACGTAGACAAAAGACATCTAAACGAACCAAAAACACCCTAAAAAGTACAGAATGCTGAAGCATCAGTGTCGATTGTTAATTGAAAAAGATAATAACTAAATAAAAAAAGAGATCCAGTCAGAATGATGCACACATTTGAATCGTAACGTGCTGATCTACCCGGGCGGGACATAAGTTGGCATACAGTTGTCTCAGAAATGTAAACGTCTGGGAGAAAGAGAAGAACAGACATATGGATAGATCTGAAAAACCGTATCAACACAAAAGAGATCTCTATTCGGTACGGTTTTCTGTGCACTGTTAAAAAATTACTGTAAATTTTACAGTATAATACTGGCAGCAGGGTTGCCAGCCAGTTACTGTAAATTTTACAGTAGTGTTACTGTAATTTAATTTACAGAATTTCCCTGTATTCATAAATAATGAAATTCAGTAAATAACCGTATTTTTTAAAATTATGAAGGGTCAAATTACAGCAATATTCTGTAAATTTGAGTCAAACCCCAGAATGCATTTCAGTTTACAGCAATATGCTGTATTATTAAAAAACAGCCAGCGGCTGTAAAATAATGCTGTAATTTTTACAGCAATTCATTACAGTGTGCGCACACACTCGAAGCACGCAACGGAATCACACAGAAAGCTAGACCGCGCACGAGTACTGAAATGAGCTCTCTTTCACATCTGAATGGACAAATGCACACAACAAATGTCAGTTTTGGAGATTATTCACGTAAACACAGTCGGTTATGTGTTAAAAGAATGTAAACAGTTGTGAGAATATCGGATCAGTGTATTGGATCAACGTATTCGTCTTAAAGTGACAGCAGCCTAATAATCCTGCTGCCCTTAATATTAACCAAACAACAAACTGATGAAGAAGATGAAGAGAAAAGCATTCACTGCTCTTTCATAAGGATTAATTATATTTAATTTATACAAATAAATAAGTCTGCTTGAAGGATGAATAAAAGATGTTATAAAGATCATTCATTGAAAAGAGGATCATTTGTTCTTCTTTAGGAGAAGTAGTTTTATTTCATTTTAAGATAAATAAAGACATGTTGTATGTCACAGCAGTTAAATCTGTGTCTGTATTGCATGTTCAAACTATCATTCATTTTAAAAGGTTAATATTTATTTTCTCCAGGCGTATATAATGGGGTTTGGAAATTTTAGAGAAATTCTTAATTAATGCATTAAAATTTAACTAAACCCATTAGATTTTAGTTGACTACAACTAAAAAAAAATTCAGATCACTAAAATACGACTAAAAATAAATGTCATTTCAAAACGAAATCAAAATTCACCCTGTGAAGCCTGTTTTTGTATCTAGTCATAGGAACTACGTTTGCCACTACAGATCATCTTCATTTCTGTGCCTTTACACATTTCATAAACTCTTCACGAGTTCTCATCTGGTCAAAATACAATGAGTGAATTTAACACAGATGCTCGTTAAATTCCGTCGCAAAATACTTTTTTATATTAGTTTTTAATCTTAAGGTTCGGCCTTAAAAATGACTAAACCAGAACTAAATGTATTATTTTCTTTTTTGCTCCCGACCAAAAGAACCAACACCCTTAAACCCAAACTAAGCAACCCAACAGCTTATTAATAAATCTCCATCAAGCTTTGTGCAACAACAAATATGTTTCAGAGGAGTGTACTGTGCAACAATGGTTGGGTGACTATAACTAATAGATGCATTACTGACAGAGTGTGCACACACACACACACACACACAAGAGCATTTACTGTTGAGCAACACCCACGGGAACGTCTGTTCACGGTCCATTTGGTTGCATGAAAACAAGAGCTTTATCTGTGGGAAATTCATTAGATCTGTGTATCACCCACACCAGCGAACATCCCTCCTTAATTAAAGCGTGCAAAGCCTTCACTATAAAGAGCTCATTTTTATGAACCCTCTAACAAGCGAACAGATTTGCAACACGGCATTCTACATGAGTCAATAGCAAGGCATCTAAGATAAGACCATTGCCGACTGAAAAGAAAAACCGTGCTTGATGTAGAGTACACTTGATCACACAAGAAAGGTGCGCTTTTCTTCCGTCTACAATTGCCGAGACGATCCCTTGAAAACCGGCATCCGCATCTCCGTTTCCCCACGTTCGAGCGCGCTTCTTTGTCTCTCTCTGTGCGGTGGAGGCCAGAGGAGAGGAGATTTGAGATGTTTGCCGGAGAGGACTTTGTTCTATACGGGGATTTGAGCATCTGGATGAAGGTGTTTAGAAAGCGCCGGGACTGCTGTGCCGTCCTCCTGACAGAAGGAAGCAGACGGCTGCCGAGTGCACGTTATAAACCTCAGACCTAAATATAAAACATACATTATACAGTTTTGAAAGTCAATGTGATTCTTTTTTTCCTCGTGTAATGCCGCCCACGACCATCGCACACCCACACGCTCTCACACACACAAACACAGGCGCGGTTATCCTCCCTTACTACAGTAAAAAAAAATCCCTGCTTTCTGAGCTGACAAATCCTGGGCTTAGCAGTATAACATAATATTATTCATCTTATGAAATATTTAACAGGCTTTCGGCTGTTTGCCGGGAGAGGGGAAGGTAAGGTCTCTGTTGAAGTTGAAATCCGGTCTGGCTCCCCGCGATTTTTGGCTTACGTAATCATTCCGTATTCTTCCATTACGACAAATTTCATTTCTGCATTTTGGGAGGACCGCTTGCGCACGTTAGCTTCCACCAGGAAAAGAAGGGTTGCGCTACACTCCAACATCTGACAGTTATGAGAACAATTTATATTTCCAAGAGGGATAATCTGTTTCTATGGTGACCGTCATCAAGTGTTCGGTTCCATTGCCACAGAGGTGCACTGCCTGACCTGTTTCTGTCATCTCCGTCTTTCTCTCTTTCACTCGCTCCCTCATTTTCCCATACTCTCTCCACATTCCCTCCTGTACGTTTTAGTGCCTCTTCCTAACACACCTATAGCACGAACCATCATTATCATCACGACTGCCTCTCAGAGCCTATCTCACGCTCTCTCTCGTTGTCTCTCTCTCTCTCTCTCTCTCTCTGTGGTGTGAGATAGCAGTAAACTCTACTATCTGGCTGCTCTGAACGGTAATTGACCATGCAGCTGGGCCCAATTCTCTCCTGTATCTCGCTGACACACAGTGTGTGGTCCTGGGGGGATGAAGCACTGCCTCCCTTTTGATTTGCGGAGGCCCTTTGGGACGGTTGCACTGAGCTGCCCCGTTTACTTGCACTGCTGAAAGCACAAGAAATAAAACTGAAATTCTGAAAACTCAGGCCAAGAACTAAAAATAAAAAGTCAATAAATAATGCCAATACACTTTTTGTGCCGCTCAATACTGTAATTGAATCCAGCCCAGTGCTATTTTAGTACCACTGAGATACTATTATAGTTTCTATTAATAGTTTGAATTCATTTTTATTTTTATGTTTAAAATAATAGTTTACATTCATTTTTATGACAGTTTTTTGTTTTAGTATGAGTTCAACTGAATGAAAATGAGAACTGTTAACTTGACAACCAGCTGAAATAAAAGTATTTTATTTCAAATAACATTTTTTGTGGCATTCTAACCATGTCAGCCTTATCAGGCATCTGATGAAATATGACAGAAACAGCAGTCGCAGTGATTCGGCGCGTGATACTCTTCAACCGGCGCACGTTTCAGATGCTTTATCTTGTTTACAGCGTGTTTAAATGTTCAAATTGTTATTTTAGGCTTCCGGAGAAGCGATTGCGTTTAATTGAAATGGTTTGACACCAGCATCAGGCAAATCTGTCGTGCTCTTTTGTCAAAACAATCAAAAACATTTTTAGTGTCGATACGTTGAGAAACTAGTTTGAGAAACAGCCATGAGGTTTGAAATTGAAAACGAGAAAAATACCAGTAAAACACTTTAAGATGTAATTTGCATAACAGGAAAGTGAATGGAAGTTCTCCACATTGCCAAAAATTTGTTTTTTGTCTAGTTTTCATATTACTAATATAAAACTAATTACTAGTTACTAGTTAATCATAAGTTACTAATATCCCAAAAAAATTATTAGAGAAGTAAAATTAGTAAAACTTACAGGGAATGTATTTTGAATATGTTATCTAGACAAGTCTTGAAAATTCAATAAGGTTTTGGGTCAACTTCATCATCCTTTTTCCTATGTTTCCATCCGAATTGAACTGAAAATTGTAATATAGCTGTGGTAAGGAGGGTGAGGCCGATAGCCGTGGGAACGGAGCGAGTGCAAATGATCGTCACCTGCTGGCCACACCGGTCTCGAGTCACAGCTCCGGAAGGATAAAAGGAGGAGTGATGACCGTGAAGGACGAGAGAGGTCCAGGCCTGGGCTTTATGTTGTTGTTTTGTTTTAGTTTATTCGGCAGTTGTCCGTGAGGGGCTGTCACTTTACTCTTGTTTTGTCGTTTATGTTTCTTTTATGATTGAAGTTATGTTTAACGTTCGCCGGTTCCCGCCTCCTTCTTCCCGTACAAACAAACCGCGTTACATTCGCATAAAACATTTGCGACTAAAGCAAGCAAGACAACGAGAACAAAATTGTCACTTCCTAATAAACTGGTGCCAAAATAGAAAAATCTAGTTGCTGCAGTAGGAGAGAAAGGCCTCCATCATAAAGTAGTTTATGCGCATGTTTTCTTATCGGATCACCTCATTTGAGTGCATACGTTTTTTATGAATTTATATGTTTAAAATTTATGCGCATCTTGGCATTTCCATCCAGTGTTCCATCCTATTCCAAAATGTACATAAAAATAGGTGGATGGAAAACATGAAACTTATAGATAAGTGAAGATTCTTGCTAAAAGTTCCTAAAATCGAGAACAAAAATGAATTCTTTCAAGTAAATCGTGCCTTGGATCATAATAATGGATCACTTGATAGAAATGCTTTAAAATTAAGTCTAGCTTACAGTACAATCCTCTTATATTGATCAGTGCTTTAATCTCAAATCGAGTTTTAAATTCACCATCTCATTAACAGTGTTTCTGCAGCTCAGCTGGTGGAATATGAAGTGCTAACGATGCCGAGGTCGAAGGTTTGATTCCTAGAAACACATGATGAAATATTTCTTGAATGCATTTTAGGTTGAATTAGTAAATGAAATGTAATTGGTTTTAGATTAAAAGAACCAAAAAATGTCAAGGGTTCAACAAAAGTGCAAGTTCTCTCCAATATATTACTTTAAGAATTTACATCTCAAGGTTATTGTTGTCTTTTGAGGAAACTGCCAATAAGTTGAACTGAATGACACAAATTTGAATGCAGTCTTCACTAAAATTGCTTAATATTGAAAATCCATGAATATTTCCAATGGCTATATTTGTTAGTTTCAAGTCCATTTTTTCTTAGCTCAGAGTTTCTCTTTTTGTTTTTTTTGCAGTGTAATGTGAAAAGCTGTAAATAATTTGACAGATGCGAATGCTGGCACAGCTGTCATGTTTATCTCTGAGGGCAATGGATGAGTCTGGGCTGTTCCTCTGAGACTCCTTGGCCTTGAAGTCACTGCCTCTCTGCTTGAAGGAAATTAATGTATTACTGTCTAAATCTTCGTCCTGCCACATTGTGAGAATCATATAGAGGAGACCGGGCTTATCACACTTGTTACTCCAGAGAATATTTCTCAGGGTAGCCTTAGTCAATTTCTCTACACACATACAAAAAAAAAGCTATTTCCACTGTTATTGTTCAAGAAGAAAGATACAGTCGTTGAACATATTGACAACATGCTCTAATAGCAGTGCTGGGGTACAAAAACATCAGCCAATATTGTACCTTTAGGCATACACCCGCTTGTTTCTGGGACATCTTTGTACATTATTTACCCCTAAAATGTTAATAGGAGTAACTTAATGGTACATATTACTACTTCAAAGTACTAACATGCACCTATTAGATACAAAGCTGTCCTTTTAAAATGCCCCGATTATGCTATTTTAATGTTTTGGAGGTGTCCTACAACAAAAAAATGTATTAAAAGTCATTTAAATTGAATAATTTCCAGGTCTATAATAGTGATTATGAAAACACAAAATGTTTCTTATCTCGTCACATTCAGTTCTGAATGACATTAATCATATGTTAATCAAATAATAGAATGTTTTCAATTCAAAACGGCAAAATTTCATAAAATGTTGAGTAGTTCGTTGCGTTACTGGATATTACTGTCGGTCGCTGAATGTTACAGGACGTTAAATGTTTAACTACTCTTTCACTGTTAAAACTAGAGTGTTGGCATTCTCACTGATCTTCTGTGAACAGTAAGCCCCGCCTTCTTTGATCTGATTGGCCAGTTTGCTCATTCTGACAGTGATGGACGGCTGAGGCAGACCAGCCTAAAAATGCAACTTTTAAAACTTGATCCTAATAACAAACAGTTGGGCAGCGCATAATGGAGTATAGCAAAGCAGCATCAAAAATATCAAATATTGGAGGGGGACAATTTAGGCATTTCTAATTATTGGGGGACTTGTCCCCCTCAATGTCTATGGTGTTTACAGCCCAGTGAAATGCCAAATATCATATCTGAATTTCAGTTCTGGAGGCTTCCTCAGCAATCAGGTTTCCCGTATCATTTCCAGCACGAGTCCTCATCTTTTAAAGTGCTTCCAAAGTGGATTTTCAGCGCAGAAAACAGCGTCTTCTCAACATGTTGACAAACTCTTCCAGTTTCAGCTACAACAACAGTGTTTGAGGGCGGGAGTGGAGTAGTTATCACGATGGGTATCTGCCATTTACAAGCAATTTAATGGCTCTTCAGCTAAATTTAGACAGTATATTTAAAATATAAAAAGGTAACACATCAAAGCTTTATTTTGGCCAGCGGACTGAATTCTAATTGGATTATATTTTAACACAGAGCACATTTGATTGACAGAAATCACAAAAACGGCTCCAACTGAAGTCTGCTTTAAATGAGCTGATTGAAGCCTAAATATAAAATTGTATAGAATTTACAGATTTTACTTAGAATTTACATATTTACACCTTACTGAGATGGAGCCTTTGTGACAACTAGCCCCGGTCTCCGCTCTATGAAATATGAGCCTTCATATACAAAGATGCGTGCAAACAAAGACTTTAATCCTCAAGATTACAACTGAAGAACACTCACACACACACACACACACACACACAAATAACAAATTTGAGCTGTATTCCCACATGGACATGTCATAAACCTAGGCGTAATTACAGGGCATAATTAAAAATGTCTAATGAATTATTTGATAAGTAGTAATTAGTATTTGATTTGTGAGGCTGATAAAAACAAGTTTCGTCTCCATACTTCAAACAGCCGGTGAGACTTTACTGTATGGAGACCGCTTAAGAAGGGGCCGATTTAGTTGCTATGGAAACTGATTCACAATGGGGAGAACAGAGTGCTGACTAACTGTACATATTTTTTCTTCTTTTCTTGTCTTTTTTTTTACCCGCAAATCCCTTCGCTTTTCTGCATAGGCGGAATTTTCAGATGTGCCATCAGTGAGGAAGACCGGACCGCATATATGTTTGCGTGTGTTCTCGATTATTTTAATGAAACGGCATGCGATTCTGAATCTAATTACGTATACAGTGTATTTGCTGCAGAGATTTTCCATTGTTGCTTGTGCGAGTGCGTGTGGATTGATGTGCTGCGGGGTGAGAAAGTAAAGGTGAGTTGTGATTTGATTGACAGGTGGCTTAATCTCCATGCATGCCAGACTACAGAACCATGAGGCAGAGAGCAAAACGAAGGACTAACTTTGTATATCATCTCTTGCATAACACGTCTCTCTCTCTCTTTGCATCTTTGCTGCAGCAGACACCAACATTCATTCTTTTCTATCATAAAAAGACGATTTGCACCAGCAAACTTGCCTCTGCAGACTGTCTCGCACACAAACGCTGAACCACACGGCCAAACACCTGCACGTATTCTATTAAAAAAATGTCAGTATTGTGTTCATGGCATTGGTTTGTTAATAGTGTGCACGACTCAATCAAAAGAGGCTTAGTGTTTTTTTCTTTTCCTCTTCGTGTGTGTTTCGATTAAAACTCACCGGTGGTCTCCACGATTCCCTCTAAGATAACCACGATCTCAAATTGCTCTGTTTGCATGGACCTGAGGGACAGGTCGTAGAATGGGCTCTTGGAGTCGATCACGTGGCAGATTGTTAGAGGAGACACCAGGAAAAGCTGGTCGGCTCCCGTACTGAAACCGACGTCCAGCTCAAGTTGATCCAGAGGCAGAAACTCGCCTTCGGGAGTCTGACGGGACTAAAGGGAAAGGCAGAAAAAAGAACTACTTAAGATAAAACAGAGAGATGATGGAGAGTGTGAGAGAAAGACCGGGACTGATGAATAAATAAAGCTCACGGAGTCTTTCCATTGCACCAAAAGTTGGAAAAGGGTTCATTAAATGTTCTTCGAACTAAGAAAAAACACTGTTCACTGAAGGGCTCTTTATTTTACGGCTCTGCTCTGCCTCTTTATTTTTTAGAGCGTACGGTTCAAAACGGAAAGTTGCATCCAGTCGCATGAAGCGGATACTTTGTGGATCAGATTGCATCATTTCTCAAGGCTTGAGAATGAACTTCAGCTTGAAGAATCATAAATGCTGGGTTGAAAATGGGCGAACCTGGTGATTTAGTTGTTTTGCCCAACCTGCTGGTTTCATTTAACTCAACTATCAATGTATTTCTTGCTTAAAATGAGCCCAAAGTATGTTGGAAATGAACATTTATTCGTACGTTTAATGAATAATAATTACATTTCTTATTACCTTTTTTTAATTTCCAACCTGTTCCATTTTAAGCCAGCCATATAGTCATTTTTAAACTATAGTTGGGTTAAATAAAACTTCCCAGCACACTGGGCCAAACATTTAACCCAACCGCCGGGTGTGTCCATTTTCAACCCAACTTGGGTTAAGCATTTACGCATCTAATTAAGTCAAACTGTGAGGTCTGGTGATGTAAACCCGCACATGTTCAAGACATTTACTCTCTCTGTTCCGCTCGTGTACTCACTTTGAGTAGTTTGCAGCGTATTTGCGCGGACACCATATGGCTGTTGCGCAGGTTACCCACTCGGAACATCAGGGTCAGTTTGCCGTCACGCATGGAAATCGCCGCGTGCTCGCTGAACATCAGCGTCTCCGCGCGTTTCTTCGGCTGGGACATCTTGATGAACATGCAACCGATCAGAAAAGCGTCCACTATCGAGCCTAGGATGGACTGGAAGAGGAAGAGAATGATGCCTTCCGGACACTTGTCTGTGATGTAGCGGTAACCGTATCCGATAGTGGCCTCGGTTTCGATGAAGAACAGAAACGCGGAGGGAAAGTTGTACACATTGGCCACGCACGGTGTGTACTTATCATCGTGGGTCTGGTTCAGGTCCCCGCGGATAAAGGCAATGACCCACCACATGGAAGCCATGAAGAGCCACGCCACCGTGTAGGTGAGGATGAAGATGAATAGATTCCAGCGCCATTTGAGGTCCACGAGTGTGGTGAACAGGTCCGACAGGTACCGGCTGGTTTCTCCTCCCAGGTTCCCGTGCTGGACGTTACATCGGCCGTTCTTGTCCACGAAGCGCTGACGTTTCTTCTTCTTCTCGGGGGCCTGGTTGAACCCGCCGCCGCTGGACGAGGTGGTCACCACCTGATAATCATCCCCAAATTTTTTCCGCAACGCTGACATCCTTCACGCGTAAACGTGTCCCTGATATACGAGAAAGCTGACTAATGTGTTCGGGTTTCTTCACGCTTCACGCAGTCTCCCACATTTCTGAGATCATTTAAAAAGTTATTTTTAGGCTTATGCTCGGCGCGTTTGTGTTGAGATGGAGCGATGCAGATCTCCTTGTCTTCTCAGATTCCGCATAACTAAAAAAGCTCTCTCTCAGCCGAGGCTGTGAGATGTGGAGAAATATGGATGCGACTTAGTTAGTAACCACAGACTGGCTTGGCGCAGTTGGCACCTTCCTCCTCTCCCGTCATCCACTCCTTCCGTTTCCCCAGGTGTATCGCACCAATTTGACAAGATGGTAGATGGTAGACGCCCTAAGGATCCTGTCCGAGTTTTAACTCACCGCCTCTGCTGTTCTCTGAGTCTGTGCGTCCTCTCACTGTTCTCGGTTCCTGCGCACTGCGCGTCTCCTGCTCGCCAAGTCCATCTCCAGCCCCGACAAATGCAAGAGAAACTTCTCTGAGAGGGGGGTGGAGATGGGATGAACACGTGTTCTTGTGTTGGATACATCTTTTTTGCTGCGCTTGTAACATGCTTCTCTGAGCAGAGCTGCATTGACAATTCTTATTTTTTTATGGAATAGTATTGTAATATTTATTATAAATAAGTTATCCGAGCACATTTTTATTATGATTAGCAAATTCATGCGCCTGTGGCAAGCCGTTTTAACTTTTATTCATTTTCAGGATATGAACTTGTGATATCAACAATTACATTTTCACTAGTTAAAATGTTAATTCTTGATATCAACAATTCAATTTCAACTAGTATAAACTATAATTCTTGATATCTGTAATTGTATTTTAACTAGTGAAATCTCGCCATAGGCTGCCATTCAAATTCAATTGTTGATGTCAAGAATTAATTTCTTACTAGTTGAAATTCCAGTTTCACATGTCAGGAATACAATTCTTACTAGTAAAAATGCAAATTTCTGATAGCAAGAATTGAATTGTCACTAGTTGAAATGTCTATTCTTGATATCAACAATTGAATTGCTACTAGTAAAAATATTCATTTCTGATATCTGAAACGGCTTTCTTACTAGAAACAATCATATATATAATCATGATATCAGAAATGAACATTTTTACTAGTAGCAATTCAATTGTTGATATCAAGAATAGACATTTGCACTAGTAACAATGTAACTGATATCAGAAATTAGCATTTTTACTAGTAAGAATTGTATTTCTGATATGTGAAACTGGAATTTCAACTAGTAAGAAATGAATTCTTGATATCAACAATTGAATTTGAATGGCAGCCTATGGCGAGATTTCACTAGTAAAAATACAATTACAGATATCAACAATTATAGTTTATACTAGTGAAATTGTAATTGTTGATATCACAGGTTCATATCCTGAAAATGAATAAAAGTCAAAACGGCTTGCCATACAAATGTCTATTCTTGATATCAACAATTGAATTCTACTAGTAAAAATGTTGATTTCTGATATCATGAATGTGATTGTCACTAGTAAGAAAGCCGTTTCAGATATCAGAAATTATATTGATATCAGGAATTAATTTTTCAGATATCAGAAATGAACATTTTTACTAGTTGCAATTCAATTGTTGATATCAAGAATAGACATTTCAACTAGTGACAATTCAATTCTTGATATCAGACATTTGCAGTTTTACCAGGAACAATGTAATTATTGATATAAAAAATGATGATTTTTACTAGTCAGAATTGTATTCCTGATATGTGAAATTGGAATTTCAACTAGTAAGAAATGAATTCTTGATATCAACAATTGAATTTGAATGGCAGCCTATGGCGAGATTTCACAAGTTAAAATACAATTACAGATATCAAGAAATATAGTTTTTACTAGTGGAAATGTAATTCTTGATATCTAGAATTTAATTATTGATATCAAGAATTGAATTGTTGAAATCAGGAATTAACACTGTTACTAGTGGAAATGTAATTCCTGATATCAAAGATTAGCATTTTAACTAGTGAAAATTGATTTGTTGATATCAAGAATTCATATCCTGAGAATGAATAAAAGTCAAAATGGCTTGCCATATGCGTCCTCCTAATCTTTAATTAAAATAACTTGCTCCCTTGCAACATCTTTTCTCTGATGATGTTGTTATTGGCCTGAGGGCGGGACTACCTGCTGTCACTCATATGACATCACATCAACAGAAACGATCCAACGATTTAATTAATTTTTAGCAGTTGCTTGAACACGTTTGTTACTTTTAACGTCACGTTTTCCTCGTTAAATGAACATTATATCAAAAAAGAAACCAAATGCAATTCACGAAAACCAAGTCCGTCTCATCAAGTTAGTGTTTTAAGCACTTTTACATTTATTCCAAAATAATAACTCAGCCAGTAACAATTTAAACTATATTTTATTTGTGTATTGATTTTCAGCTGTTCTTTTTAATAGTCAACTTAAAATAAACACTGTCACAGACACGAATCTTTAATTTCATGAAGCCGATTGCTCACTAAACCTCATCATGTTTTCAGGTCTTTTCAAGTTTGATTTTGATGTGGCAAAGTAAGTTTACTTACTTTTTAATTAGTCATTTTTGTTCATTCAGACTGACGCACATAAACAAGAGGCGGGGTTTATCACACAAACCAATCATAGCGCGATGGAGGCGTGTCCTCCTCACACGTGACTTTCCCCCATTCATTCTCTGTTACCCCCCACAAAACCTATATATATATCTATATATACCTATATCGGTTCTCGGCCATTTTGTAGTGGAGCCCAAATTCTGAGCGAACGACTTCATTCCCCACATTCGTTCACTATTTAATACCCACAACTCTCTCTGATTTCGAGTGTGCATTCGATGTTCTTGCGACAGTATTTCAGACAGAAATTTCAGCCTGAAGGTCATCAAACATTTTGCACAAACACACAATTTATCAGAAAATAATTCATAGCCTTTAATATATATGGCCCTTTATGTGTCAGAATGATGGATGAAGAGACGGGTGATGAATATACGGTCACATCAGCAGGGGAACAAGCTCTCTTTAACGAAACACATTCTTCATTTGATAAAGCTTCTAAAGCAAACTGTTCGGACCGGGGCTTATTTACAGCAATACTTGTCATTGTCAGAAACACTCACTCTGAACTCTGTTTCACATCTGTGCGTCCTTTTCCGACTCTGCGATTTTCCATCTCCTCCCGACTCAAGCCAGGCGGGGTGCTGGAAGATAAGGGCACAATTAGTGTGTTATTTTGGAGTCAAAATGACTTCCAGTGTATAATGGACTGACTCTGCTGCTCTGTAAGTGTCAGCACTATCCACAATGGAGGACTGCGACAGAACGTCATCAGGAATATCTCTCCAATTATAGGTAACATTCACACATGCACAGTGTGTATTAACTCTTTTGGAAGCATAGACAAATTCAAGATGTGGCTATTTTAGGTTCTGAGAAAGAAGAAGCATTCAATAGGTTTCTATATAAATATTCTTTACTCGATTTTTTGCCAAAAAGGTTCTGTATAAGGAGAAATGTCTTTATTTTGGAGGTGTCCTACAATAGCATCCAAAAACCGACTTTAATTTTCTCATTATATACATTGCACATCAGCTCATTTCTCAAGAGAGAGTCTGAAATGGTTTGTTTGAAGATTCAAGCTACCTTCGAAAACAGGAAAATGCTGCCTTTGGAGGATGTATTCCAAGGTTGGAGGGCATCCAACGTTAGCTTCACTTCCTGTCTCCTGAGATACCTTCATCTGAATGATTTTTCTACATAGATGTATCCTTCGATATCCCACAATCCTGTGCTTTCCATTCTGTGACAGTTGAGCTTGAAAAATAAAGATGGCATCTGAAAGCTGGTCAGTTTGTGTGTATAAGTACGTTTTTAACTAATGTTTTCCACTTTTGACGTCATTTCTAGTGAGAAATGACTATTGTCGTATTCACCAAAGCTTGCGCTATTTTCCTGTAGATCATTAAACTGTTGCCCTTCCTCAGAAGTCTGTTCAGAATCAGTTTAGTGAGGTTTCCTCCTAAGTTTTCCTGCCTAAGTTTTCGGATGCAGCCTCAGTTTCTCTAAACCCCTCCTTTCCGAGAGCCTACGCTGCTCTGATTGGTCAGATGGCCCTGTCTGTTGTGATTGGTCGACCGCTTACAGTGCGTGTAGGAAACAAAACACCCATTACCATATCTGCATTTCAGCTCTGGAGGCTTCCTCAGCGATGTGAAGGATGGCATTGGTTTTTCCAAATGAATTCAAGCGTGAGTCCTCATCCTTTTGAAGTGCAAGCAAAGTGGAGTTGTACGTCGTCTTCTCGAGATGTGAACAACACGAACCAAACTCGTCCAGGCCTCATCTACAACTACAGTGCTTGACGTCGTTCGCAGGCGGCCAGTGAAAACCATGAGCAGGCATTGTTACATTGTTATGAAGGTATGTAACAGGAAGTGACTGGAACTGCTGACCACTCATTTGGACAGTTATGAATCGATTCTTTCTTTTAGGAGGCAATAACTTTATTTGTCATTCAATTTAAAACTTATACATTTTACATTCACAAACAGCTATAAATTTGTTAAAAGCATAAAAGGGGCACTTTAAATGATTGCATAGTACTTTAATGTTTAACAAATAATTTTTTCTAGTGATAAGGTATATTTACATGCTGTTTAATAGATCAAATTAAATCAAAATAAAACTGAATTGACCATTCGCAAAGACCCGCCCCCTTTAGTTACTGTTGCTATGTCCGACAAGCCACGCCCTCTCACGCCACACATCATGTTCTCACGGTGAAAAATACATACAACACGTCGTCAGACAACACTGATCAGGTTACTTTTGATTTGAAACAGTTTCATATTTATAATATTTTAATTTTTTAAAGACGTTTAATCAATAAATAGCGTCTAGTGTGTCTTTAATGTGTCGCTCTTTCAAGCGGCTCGTGAACCGATCATCTCTTCATACTAGTTCATTTATAGCATCAAATAAACATGAATGAACATCAGAAGGAATGTTGTTTCAAGCGTGGAAAGACGTGAGGACACACAATTTTTCAAGTTCACCAACGTTAATCTACTAACTCCCCTGACTGCTTTGTCAGACAAAATGGCGGATTATGATTGGTCAGATCGCCTGTCAATCAAACTGCCGGCGAAGGGTCAATTAAATCTAAATCCATAACATGATCCCATTAAAGGCTGTGTTTATATATATATATATGAAGCACCTGAAAGAACCCTTTAAGGTTCTATAATTCTTTTCTTCTAAGAGTGCATTCATGTTTAGATTATTTTGTTTTTAGGAAGCATTTAAATCCAAACGCACCATTAGGATGCTCTGCAGTGAAGGATGGGGTTAGTGTAGAACAGGCTTAAGGGTGTCTGTGCCAAGGACAATCCCATACACATGCAAACACCAACGGCATGCTTACTAGAGCAAGCATCAGACACAACATGGTCCTGTCTAAAAGCTGCAAAAGCACATCGTGACTGTTAGTGAAGCGCAACTGCTTCACGCCAGCTGAGGTTTTCCTCAAGACGCTCGCCTAGGCTTCTTCAGAACGCCTTAATGACCCACAGAAATAATTACACCGCTGGAGGAGGACTGTCGAAGCATAATGAAATGTGATGAAACATATCCAGACAGCTTCTAATGATGTCACTGGTGAGAATGACACATAACCGTAGGAATAATGCGAGAGGTCCACCACTGGCACTGTGGCTAAAAACACCCTTCCTGACTATTGACAAGAAAGTCTGCCTATTTGTTTACTAAATAGATTCATCGGCACAGTGGGAAGCTAATGACAGGCTGGGAAGGTCCAATCAGTAACTGCTATTCCACTCATGTGATAATCACTAGATGGCAGAGTTCATCAGAGCGATGCCTTTAAAAAGCCCTGACATTAAACATTCTCGTCCCCAGAGATTGGGAAGAGAAGCCTGTACCGACAGATGAATATCAACCATCCAACTTGCCTTTTTACTTCCAATAAATAAGTCTGAAGCGCATCACAAATTCTTGGTTTTTAGTTTGTTTTAGTAGAAGTGCTCTCAGATATCAGCATTCTGTTACATAACGGTCATCGTGATTTTGGCAAGTACGACATGTTCCTGGATGATCGGTAAACAACACTGATGGAGACGTGAACTGTAAACCTGTCCCTCGAATCTGATTGGTTGATTGGAGATGATGATCCACGGTGTTCTTATTGAAATAAAGTTCACGTTATATAACTAAAGACACAGCATGATATGCAATATATATATATATTATTTTAAAATATGACTGTTTATACTTAAAATATACACAAACTGCCTGGTATTTGTGTGAATCGAGTTAAAAGACACGCTGTAAAATATGCACAGAAAATGGAGGCAATTGTATTAACAAAAGGAAGAGATTACGTTACATTAATGCCCAAATTTAAATGTTATTGCCAGATGAGTCATAGGTGTTTTTAGCAGATTTTAATCCTCATAAGGCTGAGACATTTTGTAATCATTTCAGATGTCTCTTTTGCCTTGTATCTGAGTCTCTCCATATGTCAAATGAATGAACTCTTCCATCTGTAATTTAATGCACAGATATAAATGTAGAGTCGTCATGCATCATACGCTGTAAAAATGGATTTTTCAGAGCTGTAAACAAATATTATTGGAGTATGTTTTACAAGAATTTTTTTTCTAAACATTCCATGTTTAATTCAACGATACGTGCCATTTACGAACAATTTCTGTGAAAATGGTTTCTACACAACATTATAATAAGACTGAGGATATATTAAAGGGTTAGTTCACCCAAAAATGAAATTTCTGTCATTAATTCGTCTCCCTCATGTCGTTCCACACCCGTAAGACCTTCAATCATCTTCGGAACGCAAAAGATATTTTTGATGAAATCCGAGAGGTTTCTGTCCTTCCATAGAGATCCAACGCAACTACCATTCCAAGGTCCGGAAAAGAAGGAGAAAGACATCATTATGTGACTCCAGTGGCTTAAACTCGATTTTATGAAGCGCCGCGAGTGCTTTGTTTGCACAATTACACTGCAGTCACATCGACGGCTTTAAAGATGTCTTTACTACCTTTCTGGACCTCAAAAGGTTCAATGTCGTGTGATTCAGAAAGCCTCATCAAAAACATCTTCATTTGTGTTCTGAAGATGAGCGACGGTCTCACGGGTGTAGAACGACACGAGGGAGAGGAATTAATGACTGAGTTTTCATTTGTGGGTGAACTAACACGAACGCTTTTATTAACCAACATTAATAGATGCTGTAAGAACACATTGCGCATTATAACTTCATAAACAAATGAAACCTTATTGTAAAGTTAGTATCTAAGTGAAAAAAACTAGGTATTAAAGTAGGTATTTTCTCTTCTACCTGATCATATGGCGCTTCTATTAAAACACACAGACGGTTTGCCTGTTTTAAATCAATTATTTCAGATGCTGCTTCTACCTTTCCTGAATCTCTCCATGCATATGACAAATTTCTGTACTCTTCCATCTGTAGCTTGTTCTACCCATAGCCACCCACACTTCTTCTTCCTCCTCTCTCTCTCTCTCTCTCTCTCTTTCCCTTTTTGCCTCCACCCCCCTCCACCACTGAGGGAGCGAAGCAAGAGCTCAGTGAAAGCATTTGAAGAGAGCGCATTTCAATGCGCACAGAAACACCCAGACAGGAATAGCACTATGTCCTGAGAGCACATCTCTCTCTCTCTCTCTCTCTCTCTCTCTTTACTGGATGATTCATATACACATACAGATGGTGATACAGGACAGAGAGGACATGTAAAATAGGCTTCATTCGAGAGGACCCCCCAGTGCTGCTCAAAATGCTCTCGTTTGCTGGACTCAGTCCAGGAGCCGCATTGTAGGATGTTTACATTGCGCAGATCCTGTTTACCTGGCTGTTGATTAAAAGGCCATGTTTGAGAGGATCCAAGAACCCTCCATGATCGATTTTTCCTCCCACTGCTGAATGCTTCACAAAAGGGGCTTTTAGGACTTATTATATGCCTGATATCTAAGAGCTTTGATGCGGTTAAGTGCTTGTTCAAGACACATTTAACCCTGAAAGAGCACGAAATAAAACACGACGGAGATGTGGTGATTTCAAAGCACTGGATGATATGTTGTGCAAGTACAGTCAATTTATACAGGCATCACAGATTTCCACCAGACAGTGTGTAAACAGAAAGTATATTAAAAAGATTATCTATAACTGCCACGTTGCACGGCGGCGTCTGATGGAAATATTGCTCCCATATATTTCCATGGTAATCCTGCTGTTCTATATCCATATGTTTACAAGCACAACACTCATTCCTGAGGGTTTTTGTGGTTTCATTAATTATGGATGTCCATTTTCAAGTTAAACCCAACTGTGAGCCACAGCATCCTGCCTCAGTATGAGCTTCAGCTTTGACCACATTGGGTTTGTTTAGCTTGATTATTTGATTAAAATGTGTGAGCTGGACCTTGTATAATCAGCATGGCTAATTAAAACACTATTTACTGCATTACATGTTCACATGACAGTAAAGAAAACAGCCAGTGGCCGCTTCATTTTGACACATTTCAGGAGCAACTCTGCCCTCTGCTGCACGTGTGACTGAAAACTAAAAAACATGCTCAGTTCTGTTTTCAACTAATTAGTTGTTAGTTATTGTGTGTAAAACACACATTTAAAATAATAATGAACATAATATTTAATAGCTCAAATCCCCCCTCCCCCAAAAATAAGACAAATTCAACTAATGCAAAAAATATTTAATTATTTTTCTGTTGTGGCAAGCCATTTTAACATTTATTCCATAAAGCATCTATATCACTAGTGCATATTTTAATTACCAGATGGTGTTTTTTTTTTAATTACACAAATTATTGATTATCCAAATAGTGAAAAATGACTGTTCCATTGATTCTGGTGACTATTCCAGTTTTATGTAAATATTCTTTTGGGTACTATACACATCTCTTACTATTCCAATAGATTCTAGTGTCTATTTTAGCTCTAAAAGTGCTATTATAATATGTAAAAGATGCTATTACAAAACTTCTATCCCAATTTTTACTAGTAACATGATCTCACTAGTAGTTACTAACTGCTTTTTTACTTGCCAAATAATGACACGTCAGAATGGTTACTTTATAGTTCAATTGTTCAGTTAAAAATCTTACTAGTAGTAACAATGAAAATGTGACTTAAAATGCATAAATAAGTACTAGCTTATGAAAGAATACACTGTAAATGATTTCTGTTGTTTTCACAGTAATATTAGCTACTGTATTTTCAGCAATTCCCTACTATAGAATCTGAGTACAGTTACTGTAGATTTTGTTGATTGTTTTGTTGATTACTGTATTTTTACAGTTTCCTACTGTATAAGCTGTGTACAGTATGTTACTGTAGATTTTGTTGATTGTTTTGTTGATTACTGTATTTTTACCGTTTCCTACTGTATAAGCTGTGTACAGTATGTTACTGTAGACTTTGTTGATTGTTTTGTTGATTACTATATTTTTACAGTTTTCTACTGTATAAGCTGTGTACAGTATGTTACTGTAGATTTTGTTGATTGTTTTGTTGATTACTGTATTTTTACAGTTTTCTACTGTATAAGCTGTGTACAGTATGTTACTGTAGATTTTGTTGATTGTTTTGTTGATTACTATATTTTTACAGTTTCCTACTGTATAAGCTGTGTACAGTATGTTACTGTAGATTTTGTTGATTGTTTTGTTGATTACTGTATTTTTTTACAGTTTTCTACTGTATAAGCTGTGTACAGTATGTTAATGTAGATTTTGTTGATTACTGTATTTTTACCGTTTTCTACTGTATAAGCTGTGTACAGTATGTTACTGTAGATTTTGTTGATTGTTTTGTTGATTAATATATTTTTACAGTTTTCTACTGTATAAGCTGTGTACAGTATGTTAATGTAGATTTTGTTGATTACTGTATTTTTACAGTTTCATACTGTATAAGCTGTGTACAGTATGTTACTGTAGATTTTGTTGATTGTTTTGTTGATTACTGTATTTTTACAGTTTCCTACTGTATAAGCTGTGTACAGTATGTTACTGTAGATTTTCAATGCAGTAGATAAATGACCACAAAAAACACCCACACACCTCACTTAACGGCTCTGTGACAGACTCATCGTGAAGATGAAAGCCCACATACGGTAGGTTAACATTTAGACTTTTTAAAAGCAGACTGCAGGAGAGACTCGTCATGAAGACGAAAAGCTTACGAGAGTGTATGTAATAACCTTAATTGTTTTATAACAATGTTATTTGCATGTTTGAGTTAATAATCAGAGCTGGTGCTTATTTCCCAGTTAAGCCGTGCTAACTAACTAGCATTTTCCTCCCGCAGCGGCGCTGGCGTACTGACTGGACTATCGTGAGACAGGCGGGAAGTGTCGTCGTGATAAAGAAGTCCTTTTTCTTTACACCATTTGGTTTTAAATGTTTTAAGACGAGTTTGATTATTGATTATACTTGCTACTAATTAAATACTTTTATTTTTTTGTTGCCAAATAACATTTATTTCCCACTGTCACAATGTGTTACTGTGATTTTACTTTATGGCTATAATTGTACTTTGTTCATTAATGAAATATAGTTAATAAATCTGTATATTGTATTGAAGTTCATCTATGAAGTGTAAAAGACAAAACCTGTTGTTAAAGCTGTTGATGTGAAGCAATAACTTGTGTTATTGGATATATAACAGTAAAATTAAAAAATAGCAAATAAAAATAACAGCATTTTAATGCTGTACTTTATTTTACAGTAAATGCTTAAAACTACTGTAGTTTATTGTGGCATAAAATATAGAAGCTTCCTGGCTATTTGTTGCCAGTAAGTTAATGTTGATTTTATGTTAAGTGTAAGTACTAGTTATGTATCAGCTACAACTAGATAACAACCTGAAGTGATCAATATAATTTAATGGGAACATTTGCATTTTGTTACCAGTAATAGAATAGTATTGTCAATACTAACTAAGTGACAGTAGCAAAGAAACTAACTAACTTTAGTGTGTGATTAATAATTAGAAGTGATTGATTGAGTAAACACTCCTCACTATTGGAATTAATATATTTTCTAATGAACAGAAGTGACTTAAAAAATAAGTAGCCTAGTAATAGCCTACAGAAAGATAGCTACTATTTCAAAGAAAAAAAATGTTATGAAGTAAAAATTTAAAAAAAAAAAAAAAGTACTGGTATCTAATTAGCCTGATTTTACAGACATTTCCGTTAACCTTAAAACACAACGCAATGAAGTGCAAAATTCTAAACACTAACAGCTGTAAAAATAAATAAATACGGAAGTTAAAGGCCCAGTATGTATTGTTTTTCACCGCTAGGGGTCGCCAAACTCGTCAAAACAATAACAAAGGTGTAGATTGATGACGCAGTGAATATGGAATCATGGGACTTGTCGTCATGCTGATGGATCTAATAATGTTGCATGAGTGAACGCATGTTTTTAATGACTGTGGTGAAGCAGGGCATGAACGAGAATCATGGACGCGATTACTAATGAGAGACAGATATCAGTGTCACACGCGAGTCCGGGGATATAAAGAAACGAGGACAGTTCATTCTACCGAACTACTCACAAGTGCTGAAATACTCCTCATACAGGTCAGTTTATTTGATGAATTAAAACTGTGAGGTAACGCAGCGCTGTTTCACTTGCTCTAACATTTTTATTACATGATAACATTGATGACATTCTAACACTTCATCGTGTTGAGCTTTATAACATTGATTAGTCTTATGTAGCCTACATTTGCTTACTTTGTCTAATAACGTGCAAGAGCGCCGCCTCTTTCAAGTCAAAGTTTGTCGTAAAGCTCTCGGAAAACGCTACGCCGATAGTAATCCTCGTTTTATTTCTCCTTTTGTCACAAAGTTTGCTTGGTCCATAACGTTTGAACGGAACAACAACAGCGCGTCGCTAGACGTTACGCAGCTAGACCTTACGCAGCTAGACCTTAAGCAGCTAGACCTTAAGCAGCTAGACGTTACGCAGCTAGACCTTAAGCAGCTAGACGTTAAGCAGCTAGACGTTACGCAGCTAGACCTTACGCAGCTAGACCTTAAGCAGCTAGACCTTAAGCAGCTAGACCTTAAGCAGCTAGACGTTACGCAGCTAGACGTTACGCAGCTAGACGTTACGCAGCTAGACCTTACGCAGCTAGACCTTACGCAGCTAGACCTTAAGCAGCTAGACGTTACGCAGCTAGACCTTACGCAGCTAGACCTTATGCAGCAAGACATTACGCAGCAAGACGTTACGCAGCTAGACCTTATGCAGCAAGACGTTACGCAGCTAGACCTTACTCAGCAAGACGTTACGCAGCAAGACGTTACGCAGCAAGACGTTACGCAGCTAGACCTTACGCAGCAAGACGTTACGCAGCTAGACCTTAAGCAGCTAGACCTTACGCAGCAAGACGTTACGCAGCTAGACGTTACTCAGCAAGACGTTACGCAGCTAGACCTTAAGCAGCTAGACCTTATGCAGCAAGACGTTACGCAGCTAGACCTTACTCAGCAAGACGTTACGCAGCTAGACCTTACTCAGCAAGACGTTACGCAGCAAGACGTTACGCAGCAAGACGTTACGCAGCTAGACCTTACGCAGCAAGACGTTACGCAGCTAGACGTTACTCAGCAAGACGTTACGCAGCTAGACCTTACGCAGCTAGACCTTACGCAGCTAGACCTTAAGCAGCTAGACCTTAAGCAGCTAGACGTTACGCAGCTAGACGTTACGCAGCTAGACCTTACGCAGCTAGACCTTAAGCAGCTAGACCTTAAGCAGCTAGACCTTAAGCAGCTAGACGTTAAGCAGCTAGACGTTACGCAGCTAGACCTTACGCAGCTAGACCTTAAGCAGCTAGACCTTAAGCAGCTAGACCTTAAGCAGCAAGACGTTACGCAGCAAGACGTTACGCAGCTAGACGTTAAGCAGCAAGACGTTACGCAGCTAGACGTTACTCAGCAAGACGTTACGCAGCTAGACCTTACGCAGCTAGACCTTAAGCAGCTAGACCTTAAGCAGCTAGACGTTACGCAGCTAGACGTTACGCAGCTAGACCTTACGCAGCTAGACCTTAAGCAGCTAGACCTTACGCAGCTAGACGTTAAGCAGCAAGACGTTACGCAGCTAGACGTTACTCAGCAAGACGTTACGCAGCTAGACCTTACGCAGCTAGACCTTAAGCAGCTAGACCTTAAGCAGCTAGACGTTACGCAGCTAGACGTTACGCAGCTAGACCTTAAGCAGCTAGACCTTAAGCAGCTAGACGTTACGCAGCTAGACGTTACGCAGCTAGACCTTACGCAGCTAGACCTTAAGCAGCTAGACGTTACGCAGCAAGACCTTACGCAGCTAGACCTTAAGCAGCTAGACGTTACGCAGCTAGACCTTACGCAGCTAGACCTTATGCAGCAAGACATTACGCAGCAAGACGTTACGCAGCTAGACCTTACGCAGCAAGACGTTACGCAGCTAGACGTTACGCAGCTAGACCTTACGCAGCAAGACGTTACGCAGCTAGACGTTACTCAGCAAGACGTTACGCAGCTAGATGTTACGCAGCAAGACCTTACGCAGCAAGACGTTACGCAGCTAGACGTTACACAGCTAGACCTTACGCAGCTAGACCTTACGCAGCTGTCCCGTTAGTTGCCATGGTTACTGTGCAGCACAAGCAATATTACGTCAATGACAGGCGACAAGGGAGGGACGGGGCACTATTTAAAATTGTTAATTACTCTGACTTAACAAATTCTTGCAAACATTTAGGAAAATACAAGTACACAGCGGAACGAAATATTCAAATGTTTTTTTTCCACAAAATTGTATATATTGTTTCTTATAATACAGTACATTGTTGCACTATTTTTCACGGAGTGTTGTTCGTAACAGTTAACTTCAACAGTTTCAACTTTAGTTACGGTCAAACCGGCCTCTGGATCGTTTTCAGATTGTGTCAAAGGGGGCGCAATACGAACCGCCGCGCCACACTCACTCAGTCGCAGGGATTGCGCGAGTTCTCAGGAGTCAGACCGGAGACCCAATCACCTCCACAACAGGTCCGTCCTCTCTCCTGCATGTCGGCCCATGAATTCTGTCAAGATCCCGTGACTTTAAAGAACTGAAGGAAACTTCAGCCGGTGTTTTTGTCCGCACCTGCTCCTCTCATCCAGGGGACCCCGGAGAGAAGTTCAGAATGAATTCAACGGGTTTCAACGACACGGACAGTGGCTTGTTTTCCAACAGAAGCACCGAGAGCTTTCTTTCGTGTTGTAATTTGTCCTCAGTGGTGACGGACAGCGGGTTTGTGTCCACGGCGCTGGACGAGCGCAGCGTGTTCATCATGCGCGCGGTGCAGATCGCGGTCATGTGCGTGCTCGCGCTCACCGTAGTCTTCGGCATCTTCTTTTTAGGCTGTAACTTGCTCATTAAGTCCGAGGGAATGATCAACTTTCTGGTCACGGACAGAAGACCGTCAAAGGATGTCGAAGCGGTCATCGTTGGATCGTACTAGTGCGTAAAAGTTTCATGGTTCGACGGGACGCACGCACTGGTCATCCTCCAGAAACGAAGAGGTCTTAGAAGAAACTGGCACTGTTTCCACTGGGAGAAGTGCGGTTTATGAGGAAAGTAAAGGTGTGACTGAAGTTGATATATAATAGAACATGGACTGTTGGAGCCACTTTAATGTTGATGTGATTAATGCTTGTAGAACAAACATTTATGTGGGTAAACAATGCATGTGTTTTGAGTAATGCATTTAAAGAAGAATTTTGTACTGTGTTTGTAACAAAAGCATTTCTTAAAGCTGGATATTGATGTGTATTTTGTGCAATATTCAATTACAGATGCATTTCTTCTCCTAAAATCTGTTCAATTGCATTAGGAAAGTTTGATATATATATATATGTGGTTTGCACTTATTTTAATTATAATCTAAGGAGAATTAATGGGTGAATTCTGTATTATGTTGAATTAAAAAGAAACCTTGTGGAACTTTACGGTGACATCAGTTTGAAAGTGATAAATATATAATGGATGTGACTTCAAAAGTGTTTTTTCATAATTATATAAAAGACAAGTACCAAATAACTGAACCATCGTCGTTGTTCGCAGATAACACTATGTGAGAGTCGTTATCAGATGGAATATGGATTAAGAGTCATGTTTCCTAGCAAAATAATCTTGCAAAACAAAATTAGATCAACATGGGTTCATCCCACCCTATGGAAAAATATACAGTGAGGTCTGAGATCACTAATGTAAATTTAAAGTTATATTATCAGCAAAATAAAACTTATAATCTTAGATATTATAAGGTTCTCATAACTATCTTATTGCGACACTTCAACTAGATGACATTCGGTTTACTTAGACGTAATCTGTACAGATCACCTGATTACCTAAACCTTGTATGTCCAGAGCCGTGTTTGTGTACCTTAGGCATATTTTCACTCTACTACACACATCAGTGCGTCACACAGCTGAGCAAATGATAAACACCAGAATGCTGAAAGTGTCACGAATGGGGCCAGCGCTCAGTTTTTGAGTTTTTACAGAACTCGCGTCACATTAACTGGACTGTGAAGTGTCCAGGCTGATCTTGAGCTGATAAAACTCTCCTTGTGTTTGCAGGACGGCGCAACAAAATTATGGCCAGTTGAAAATAACCCTAATATAGTCCAATAGTTTGGGGAAGGGGAACAATTTAAAAATAGGCAATTAAATTGTTGGAAACTATTTGAAAAAAGACCCGCCCCCTTTAGTTACTGTTGCTATGTCCGCTCTCACGCCACACATCATGTTCTCACGCAGTGAAAAATACATCAAAGAGGACACTGACAACGCATGAAACAGTTTCATATTTAAAATATTGTAATTTTTTTAAGAAGTTTAAACAATAAATAGCGTCTAGTGTGTGTTTAATGTGTGGTGACAGATCGCTGTAGCTCCTCGTGAAGCGATCATCTCTTCATACTAGTTCATTTATAGCATCAAATAAACATGAATGAACATCAGAAGGAATGTTGTTTCAAGAGCGGAAAGACGTGAGGACACACAATTTATCAAGTTCACCAACGTTAATCTACTAACTCCCCTGACTGCTTTAATGGCAGATTCGGGGTTCTGATTGGTCAGATCGCCTGTCAATCAAATTGTTTGTGAATGGTCAATTCACAGGAATTAGTGACTTTTTCAAAAGTGTCTGTTACTACAAAAAACATTAACAGAATATTAATGTGTTCAATGTCAGAGTTATTTTAGTTGGAATTATTTTTTTATATTTTTAGTTTTCATGTAAACTTTAGGTTTTATTATTTTGAATAGGATTTTATTTTTCATTTTAATTTTAGTGATACTTTTAATTATGCGTTTTTGTCATTTTATTACTTTTTAAAATACTGCTATTTAGGCTTAATTTTATTTATTTATGTATTTTATTTCCTGTTAATAATGTTAGTGCTTCAGCTTAAACTAATTCCAGTTCATTGTCAAGGAAGCATTTCTAAATTAAGTTTTTTAAGTAATATTTATATTTTATTTTAGCTTCATTTAAAAAAACATAAATGGGTAACACTTTAAAATAAGTTTCATTAGTTAACATGAACTAATAATGCACTTCTACAGCATTTATTAATCTTTTATTTAATGTTAATTTCAACATTTACGAATAAATGATTAAAATCTTAACATTAGTTAATGCACTGTGAACTAACATGAACAACTGTATTTTCATAACATTAAGATTAATAAATACAGTATTGCTCATGGTTAGTTCATGTTAGTTAATACACTAACTAATGAACCTTACTGTAAACTGTTACCCAGAAATGTTTATTAAATAGTTTTAGTTAATGATAATAACCCTGTTCAGCGTTTTCAAAATGTTCTAAATATTAGAGATGAATGTTCAGTAATAAATAACAGTTTTTTTTTCCAGACTATCAATAAATAGAAAGTACTAAGCGGAGGCTAAACTTTCTGTTCCGATTCCAAAATTTGGTTCCACGGAGCTCTTCGTGTGGAATCAGACCAAGGCTAACATCAGATATTTTTATCTCATTCTAGCCAGTATCCAAGCAACACACATGATCTCTGTTTTCATTCAGCTTGTCCAACTCCATATCCAACACAAAGCAGAACGAGGCAGATTCGAGGCTATTGTTGATCGAAAAAAAGTGCGCTCTCTCTCTCTTTGTTTGGTTTGCTTTTGTGATGGTGGAGTTCATGATGCAAAGACTGAGATGATTGCATTAAAGAAGTCAGGTCTAATGCCATCACCAGATCAGTGGGTAAAGAAAGACAGATGGAAAGCACTAAGCGAGGGGGAAAAGGCCAAACACAGAGCTGGCCCATTAACTGCCTTGATGGATTTGCAGACTAAAACTTGCAAGAGCATCTGCTGGTTTCATTCGTTCCATGGATTTGTCACCTTATACAAAGCAAGCCAAACTGACTGATATTAAAATTTGCAGCTCATGCCGTGTTGTCAACACGACACATTGAGTAATTTCAAATTCTGCCAGCAAAACAGTCTATTTTTCAGCCAAAAGTTATTTTTTTATTCACTTATCTTCTTTTCCTGTCCTTTTTAAAAGTAGAGAAAATATTATTACTATTTTTTAAAAGCTGTTATTAAAAGGATGTTAAATAAAAGCAGTGTTATTTTAGTTTTATTGTATTTTTAATTATATAAGCTATTGGTTTTTAGTTTTCATGCCATTTTTAAGTATTTTTGTTACGTGCCTTTATCATTTTATTATTTTTTTTAAAAAAAATTGTATTTTTTATTTCGGTTAACAATTTTAGTACTTCAACTTAAACAGTTTACTAATATAATTAACTATAATTATGAACTAATATTAATATTTCTGTTTTTTTATATATAATATTTATATTTTATTTCAGCTTTATTTCAATGAGTTTTAGTAAACAATAATATTGCAGTTTTTTTCAGTTTTTATTTCAGGTAATAGTTCTATTCCTTCAATTTATTCAGTTTAACTATAATTAACAACTAATACTAAAATTTCTGTTTTTTTATATATAATATTTATATTTTATTTCAGCTTTATTTCAATGAGTTTTAGTAAACAATAATATTGCAGTTTTTTTCAGTTTTTATTTCAGGTAATAGTTCTATTCCTTCAATTTATTCAGTTTAACTATAATTAACAACTAATACTAATATTTCTTTATTTTAGTTAACAATAATAACCCTGATGTCACTGAATATTTCCAACTGGACTGTACACAAATCCATGCATTTGTCAACAGTCTTGCATACGAACATCAGATAATTCACCGATATCAATAATAATCATCAATCGCCGATATGGTTGTGACGGCATGCTTTCAGTTCCATGAGTCGAAGCCCAGGGCTGGAACTTCATTACACCAATGCTATTAGTTTGTATTGTGTATTTGCAGATGTTTTTCCTTCTCTTTTCCTCATACGAGTATCAGACAGATCAGGAGTCAATTTTGTTAGACGCAAACAGCGAGGCGAGGGTGTAATTTTTTATTCTGTAGAATGATTACATGTCGCGCTGCCCTTTCGTGAAAACTAGCCTTGAGGGTGACAAGCGAAAAGGCATCACAGCGAACGCGTTCATATCGACTGCCACTCACATTCATGTCTGCTCTCTGCATTCTGGAGCGCTGCGCCCCGAGGCTTTAACGGAGATCTTTATAGGCGCTCACACACAAACTGCAAAACAGACGTTTCTATTAGTTTTTATGTCTGTGTGAATTGCAGCACATTATGATTTTATTTGGAGGCTTTTTTCCCCCCGTTTAGACATGCACACATAACTAGTGCTAGGGTGAAAAATGAAAAACAAAGCAGAAAAAAAGAACCATTTTTTTTTTATTTAAACTGCAAATTTATTGCTTTTTGCATAAATAAATTCTCAAAATAATCATTCTGCTAGCATTATTTGACACTTCCTGGGTGTGCAATGAATATTCCAGTGTTGTTTGTACATCCCTGATTGAAAACAAGTAAGCAAATCAGCCATCCTCCACGTCAGGTGGTTTCAGGATGGGATGTTGTCGATAAAATACTCGACTAATGTAAGTGCAAGAGATATTTCTGGCCATGCTAAAATCTCAAACAAGAATTAAAGTGTTAGTTCACGCAAAAATGAAAAATAAAGTCATTAATTACTCCCCCTCAAGTCATTCCAAAACCTTAAAACTTTATCAACTTCGAAATACAAATGAAGATACTTCAAATGAATTCCCTCCATTGAGCAACTACCACTTTGTCGCTTCAAAAGTTTCATAAAGAGATCGTAAAACTAATCCATATGAATCGAGCGGTTCAGTCCACATTTTCTGAAGAGACTCGATCGCTTTATATGTTGAAAGTTGCGTGGATTGTCTACAGGGACAGAAATCTCTCAAATTTCATTATAATATCTTCATTTACGTTTCAAAGATGAACGAAAGTCTTAAGGCCCGTTCACACCAAGAACGATTACTATAATAAGAAAACTTTATAAAATAGCACTGTCCACACCACAGCTATAACGATAACACTATAGAGAAACCATGTGGTTGGGATCGCTTTCAGAAAGATTATTTTCACAGCTGTTGAACGATAAAACACTGACAGCCAATCAGAATCCGTTCTGATTTAAGCGCTCGCGCATTTAAAATGGCGGACGACATGCGGAGAAGTTAATCGCCGAGGTTTAGAAAAAGCCACCGTGTTTGACAAGTCAACGTCTTCTTTAAAGAAAACGGATATATGGAAAACAATCGGTCATCCCCTCGGAGTAAATGGTGTGAAGTATTAACGATGACATCATTATGCCAAACAGTGTCACACAAAATTACCTCAGGTATCCGGCGCCAGTTTCCACAACATTGTCTCGCTTCCTTTCAAGTTGCAGTGAAAAAGGCGTCTATTTTATTCCACTATATTGACTTCGTCAGATAAATTCTGTTAAATTAGATTGATTACACCTGCTATTCACTCGAAACATAGCATTCTGAGGACATCTGCTGGTTAAAGCTGTGTAAATGCAACAAGAACCGCAAAAACACGCTTTGAAACCGCGGCGCGCGAGCTTAGAATAAACTTATCGTTCGTTGGTGTGGACGTAAATATAGTTACAGTGATCGTTCTTGGTGTGATCGGGCCTGGAACGACATGAGGGTGAGTAAATGAAACTAAAATTGAAATTTTGGGGTGAACTAACCCTTTAAAGTCAATTTAAAATGGACTAAAATTAAGATGGAAATGTCTTGTAAAGGAAAACAAATGATAGGAGCCGCATACACTCACAGAGGCGGTAATGCATTAATACTCCATATATATCCACACGAGACAGAGCAGCGCCGGCTGAAATGAGTCGCTACAGGGCCTGCTAATCAAATGAAGAAGAAAAAAGTAATCATGGCCTGGCAGAGTTTGCATCAAATAATTAAAGTCATAAATTAAATCCACACTTGTACACTCTCTGACCTTCTCCCAGGCTCTCAACAAAGCTTTAACGCGGTCACTCTCCATCAACCACAAAACAGCTATTGTATTAATGATTTCCCCCATTAAAACGCTCAATAGAGCAGCAACTTCCAGCTTTAATAAAGCGCAACTGCAAAGGAACTCTAGTCTTTGCTTAGAGGAGGTCCTAAAAGGCACAACCAATTCATTTAGAAAGTGACATTTACTGTACGTGTTGTCCCACTGAATGAATGACATCAAGAGGGCAACAAGCAGATTTAATGCACTGCTATTGTAATGGTAAAAAGCTGCTGCAACAGGACTCTGTAATAAAAGCCTTTTATCAGACAAAATAACCGGGTAACAAAGAGACCCTGACATCCCTAATGTTAATTTAAATGTAGTCCATTAAGAAAAAGTCGTTGTGCGTTTATTGAATATGTCAAATTAACATATGAGAAAATAAGAAAAACCCTCAAAAACAAAGTGTGCCACATACAACCTGAAAAATGAAGCCAAAACATTTTGTTCACCACCTGATGGCTGGCTGTATAGGTTATAAATCCCGCCATTTCCATGTAATTGAATGGGACACGAGCCAAACAACAAATACATGTTTTCTAAAGACGGTTTATGTCATTTTAGGTAGATCTTATCATGCAGGCGTATGTTTAAGTGAATGTTTTTCCAATAAGTTTGGTTATAGCTAGTTATTTAAAGTTATGAAAATGGGATGTAACGCCATGATTGACAGCTGTGCTCGTGATTGAGTCTGCTGAAGAGTGGGCGGGATCATTACTGCACCGACTCTGAATGATGTAATCGGTGCAAGATGTCAACTGGACATTTTGGCTTCATTTTTCTACAGTGGAAGGAAGTGGAGACACTTTTTTTTTACAGTCTATGTACTTATTGTTTTATTCAGTGTCTTAACGGCTGAGAAATTTAAATGTGATAGAGTTTTAAACAAGTATTCAATTTTTTTTTTTTTTCTTTTTTTTTTTTTCAATTTTTATCTGTAGTAATATTAGTAACATTATTTGCTGGTTCCTCCTGCCGTTAACCTCTGAATTGCCTCCTGATAATCGCAAGTCAGATGACAGTCGAGTTCTCCGCAGATGAGCATCAGTTGAGATACCACATAAAAGTGAGAGCAGCCACTATTCCATTGAGTATTGCCATACTGTAACCCATGTGGAAAGAGTGTCCGGTCATTTTTCTGCAAAAACAAAACACAAAACATCCAAATGGCATTAGTCCACAGCGTGACTATAACAAAAATCATAAATGTTCTTAGGTACAGAGTCGGTGCTAAAATTTTAAAAACGTGACGAGCATTTCCCTCAAACATTTTGAGCGCCGTTGGGCGAATTCTTAAACTCTGATTGGCCATTGTGTTCACGCACTCAACAGATATGGCTACAATGATCAACGCTTCAAAAACATGTTGTAAATAGGCATTTTTGATGCCCTTCGCTGAGCTCTTAGATACACAAAGCAGGCGTCTATCAGTAGATATATTAGGGATCCGCTGATCAAACACTACCGTGTGCAAACGCTCGGTGAAGAGCATCAAAGATGTCCATTTACAACATGTTGATCATTGTAGCGAATCACAGACATGTAGTGTATTCCAGCATTTATTTCAAACCAATTATTGGTTTGGACTCTCAAAAAATCTTCAATATCATTAAAGCAGTTTTCACTGTGATCAATATTTTATTTATGGTGTTTATGCCTCATTGATCATGATGTTAATGTTTAACGGTTTGTTGCAAATCCAAAATAACCCCTTGAATTATTGTAATGATTCACACACATTTTCTAACAAATACTCAATGCTGTAAAAAAGTCTTTAACTACTATGTACCAGCATTTAAAAATACTTGCATGTAATTAGAGCCGTCGCCTCTTGTCGTTTAAATGAAGGTTGAACCACTGCAGTCACGTGGACTATTTTAATGTCTTTACTACCTTTCTGGGCCTTGAAAGTGGTAATTAAATTGCTGTCTATGAAGGGATCAGAGAGCGCTTGGATTTCATCAGAAATATCTTCATTTGTGTTCTGAAGATGAACGAAGGTCTTACGGGTGTAGAACGACATGAGGGTGAGGAATTAATGACTGAATTTTCATTTTTGGGTGAACTAACCCTTTAAACCCAACCATACCACGAAACCAGTCCCTAAACTTACCCATATCCCACCTCCCACCTCAAACTTGAACACAATAAGTACACTGCACCAAGTAAATAGTAGTTTTGTGACCAAAAGCACCCAATAGAAATCTCGGAAGCAACAGCAGCAGACCTAAATCAACAACTTCTAAGAGCCGTAATCTAAATTATTTATCTGATTAATTGTTTAGCTATATGATGTTCTACCCCTTTTTACTTTACCACTCGATCGGTCTGTTACTCTCCAGAGGTGAGTGACTCTAATGCAGGAAGTTTAAAAGCACACGGAACAAACAAAACTGAAGACCACGTATGGAATATGGACAAGGGTATTGATCATAACAGCTGGCCATTACTCTACTCTAGTAAGTGCAAAGGCCCATAAAAATCCCATTATGAGGCATCCAGATGTCCCATGTTAACCACTCCCATGAGTTCTCTTCAATGGCCGATCTGAACATGTTTTAGAGTAGCGGGTTCAGGAGCGCAGATCTGCACCAAACTGGTCAATAACATGAGTTTTTTTTTTTTTAACAACTGTCCTGATATCATAATCATAAGAAAGGTAGTCTGGAATTATTATTATTATCATGAGCAGTAGTATTAGTTTTACCCATGCGTCAAGGTCAATAAGTCTTAGCATTTTTATGACGAGGCAAGGATAGTTAAAATCCCATGTAGTCCGAGCCCACAAAAACGTGTTTTAAATAACTCGCTGAATGCATTTTAAAAAGGATGGAATACTTGGACTCTTCTATGCCATTACATTTAAAGTTTTCTTGAAAATGACTAAAGTTTTAACCAAAATATATGACACAAACATTAATAGAAATGTGCATATCTGAGAACTTGGCACATGTAGCTTTCATATCTAAACAACTGAGGAAAGAATTTTTAAAAGATTTTTTGCCACTGACCCAAATAGCAATCTCATTTTCTATATAAAATGTATAATATATGTGGGTTTTCACTGCTTGGTTATTTCTGAATCACATCTGCTGGACTAAATGATATAAATAAATGCAAATAATATCCCAAAGACACAACAGACTTAATGACACGCTTTAGACGGACAGCAGGCTTGACACGGAACACTGGGTAGTAGGGCTGTGCAATATGGACAAAATAATCACATTCCGATTTTTTAATGAATATTGCAATTGCGATTTATTTTGCAATTTTGGTAATTGTTTTTGCTTTTTCAAACATGCTACATTCTGAATGTATTCAGTGCACAAGAAGTACATAATGTTTCACAATGAAGTAACTGTATTTACAGCTTCATAAACAAAACTGTAATTAACTGTCTTTAAAAAAGACAACATAAAATAAACTACGATTATTTCACCTGCTTAAACTCGTATTCAACGCCCGCCTTACATTTTTCATACAGCAACTTGTGTGAAATAAGTGCAAGTTGGCAGCTGGTATCTTTTGTCCAGTGTTTCAATCCAAAATTCTCTTTGGTACCAAATCATTTTTATTCTGAACTGCATCCATATTTTTTATTCTTTCCTCCCGTTTGCCTATTCTGTTCTCCTGCTTTGCTTTGTTGTAATTTGTGCGGTGTGCCGAGTGAGCTCTGATTGGTTAACATCTTAAACATGCGCTCAATAACGTTGCAGTATTCTGAATTAAACTATAAATAAATTAACAAATAAAATTGCAGACTTATGCGATTTAGAAATTGCATGTGTTTAAATCGCGATTGTTTTGCGATTGCGATTAATTGCACAGCCCTACTGGGTATCCATATATTTGCCAACATATCAATGGGACAAACAGTTTAGACCAGACTATAATTGAGGCCATCTATTCAGATAATTTACGGATGTGTGATCTAATCACGACTAAAAATCCAACACACCGAAAGACACTAAACTCATTTCTATCAGCCGGTTAATTCGCCGAATCAATTGTTGTGGCGTGAACTCCCTAAACCTCACCTACAACGGAAGCAGATAATGCAAAGCTTATCTGCTGAAGACAGAGCCACAAACAACTGACTCTGACCATATGCACCCAATGATTAAAAGGTTGGGTTTCTATGGAAACAAAGTGATGAGAACATTATACTAATATGCGTGCGCATATCTGGAAACAATGGAGGAAAGCTTCTGCTCTCATCCAAGTCATTCGAGGATAATGCAAGAGGCTAATTGCTAGAGCAGTGCCGGGACACACAGTGAAAACAGACATGGAGAATGCCATTGGGACAGGTCGTGTGTCTACCACTGCTGTTTTGTGGCGGTGAAGTGGAGCTATGCAAGCGTGAAGGAACAAGCAGACCCAGTCACAGTTCTGTGGGGGTCAGTCAATACCACCCCATCCGGCTGCTAGCTGGTCGATAGCCTGTTTGCGTTCTGAGCCGGCTGTGTAAGTTGGGTTTAGGACAGACATCGTCAGAGCACCGCTGCGTGATTAGATAACCAACTCGCTCGGCGATGGAGTGACCCTGGGTTTTATCGTCAAGCCTCCAGACAAAATCAATAACTTTCCTTCCAAAGAGCCAATCAGAAGCCGGCTTATAGATTCATAAATTGGAGCAGAGTCTTAAACTCAAATCGCAAACTCAAAGTTAGCAGAGGAGACACACGTTTCAGCTGGCTTCAAATTGAGCTCCCCGTCTTTTCATCATCTCAAATGAATGAGAAGCTCAGGGGTGCCAACCAGCATAAATTAATTATGGTTGAAAAACAACTTCAAAGGGCTCTGCTGCAAACTTTGTTCCATAATATGACAGTTTGCATCATGTTTAGTAAAGTTTTAGGTCACTACTCAAAATTCAGTATATTTGATGTTATCGTTTGAGTGTCCTCGGAAGACTTTTCAAAGCTTAATGACTGGATCATTAAATCCAAATTGAGGTAATTTCGAATCTGCAATCGGCGACGGCATTCCCACTCCACACACGTGCCTTCCCCTCGTCCCTTGTGTACACAAACCTCCTGGTAATAAATGTCAGAAGTACTAAGGTCACTAGAAATAAAACTGAATTCACAGTCTGATGGGCTGACGGCAATTCCTCAAACCTTGCAAACACTTCCTCATTTATGCGGAGGGTAAACCACTGAGGAAGCATGACTAATGCTCTGTATCGTCCTACACCTACGCTCATTATTTTACCTCAGTGTCATTTGGTTTACTTACTAATCATAGAGATGAAAGAGTTTCTGGGGTTTCACCAGATCCAGTGTGCACCCAGCCTCATTTGCTCACATTACAGATGATGCCAACAATGGATGGACTTAAAAGACTGACATTATATCATCCTTCTATTGCAATCACTATCACAAGATGTATTTATTGCCTTAATGCATTGAAAGACAATTAACTGAAAACATGACTTGGACTATCTTTATTTTACAATTAAAGTTGTGTTTAACATCTGCCTCCTTCTTCCCTGAACTTTGTTATAATTACATTTGAACCCTTAAAATAACATTATTTTATTTAATTCTAATGAAATGGCTGCAAGTGCTGAATTAATACTCATATAAGTCACTTTATTTGACAAATTAAAACTGTGGGGAGCTGTTTTACTTCAATCATACTAAATAGTGGACGTATGAGTATGTGAAAGTTATAACAAATTTCTGTTATAACTGCAGTAAGGCTATAAAAGCTGGATGACTTGTATTGCTAAATGGCATGCAATTAAATTTAAAATATATTGTATTGTGGAGAAAATGCTGTATTGTTACAAAAAAAGAGCTATTGCTTATTGATCAAATGAACAAACTATACACTTACAATACAGATTTCAACGGCTAGGGGGAGGTATGAACAATATTATAAGAATATTTTAAAGAGAGTACATGCTTTTTGTTTCTTTGAGGGCAAATAAAGCTCTCTCTAATTATGCCATGTTAGCCACATTATTCAAACAATAAAACTAACCGTCTTGAGCTATATAACAATGATAGGTTTACTGTCGATAAAGACATCCAAACCATTGCGAACCCATCTAATAAAACATAACATCATATATTAAAGCGACTTTGGTGTTTCAATGGTTTCTATGGAAGTAAAACCGGAAATCGAGGGTAACATTGTTAAAAGGCAATACACTGGCTAAAATTGCTGATTTCTCTGGATTTAAACATTGTTGGAAACATTCAGGATAATGCAAGTGCATAAGTCAACAAAATCTATAACATTTTTTGATATTTTAATCTAAAAATCTTACATAGTGTCTCTAAGCGGTGGTCAAATTAACAAAACTTTGGCGAAGGTTCAAGGTCAATGCGACGTATGAACCACAGCTCATACAGAAGTCATTTTCAAAGCAAGCAGAATTCATGTGATCAACTTGAACCGAATATGTAAAATCTGCATGGATAAATCTTTCGCCCTCAAGCAAAACTCCCGATCACAGAAACCTATTGAACTGACTATTTCGACCATGAAAATTTGCAGAACAATGGCAAGTGTGACCACACCTTTAGAGCAATATATTATTTTCTTTTGGTGCTAGAGACTGATTGGCTGGTTCCTTTCAAGGTTTTTCTCCAACACCTCACCACTAATGGAGTTTTTTTCTGTGACTGATCTCTGTCAAAGAGATTAAAGACATTCAAATAAATTTTGCAATTTAATACAAGATTCCCTGTTCAAATTACAGGGTTATAGGGGTTGATTACCTGGGTCAAATTACATTATAACACTGAAATGTCCATCTTCTGTTTCTTTGAAAAAAAAAAAAAGACAGTTCTGTTAACTCCAAAAAGGTCTAAAATATCCAGAGAGTGCCGTCCATTCTCAATCATCTCAAATGCAGCTGCTTGACTGTTCTCAAGCACTCAGAGCCATTACTGCCTCGTAACCAATTACTCTTGAGCAACAGGAAAATAACATCCTATCTAGGGATCCATCAATATTAAATAATGATCAGGTTATGGCAGATAAATGGTGTAAATTAAAATTCAAACACTGTTTTCTCTAAACAAACAAAATTTTTTTTTTAAAAAATTAAAAAAATACTAAACAAAAATCATCTTAAAATGTATTTCGAAGTGGATATTCAAGCAAGATTTAGATGGATTGAGGAAAATTCAGATTTGATGTGTCTAAGCCTTGATGAAGTGAGAACGCTCGCTTTGGTGCTCTGAGATGTAGGTCTTACTGAGTCGGTTGTGTTCTTTCTGTGGCTTAACACTTCCTGTTAACAGCTCAGACATTTGTAACAAAGGGGGACACAGTCACGAAGGTTTGCCAAACATGAAAGAATTTATTTTTAATGAAACCTAAGTGGTTTCTGTCCCTCTACTGAAAGTCCATTCTAGCAAAACTTTGATGCTTCAAAAAGTTCATAAAAAGTTTGTAAAAGAAATTCATTTAAATCTAAAGGTTTAAAAACTGTACTTGCTTGACAAGCAAGAACAAATTTCATTTGGCTCAAACATGCTTGGTTGACATGGAAGATAAAACCTCATTGGTTCTCGTGTGTCAAACAAGCACGGTTGAGCTTTGTTTACCATTTCATGTGCTCGATGTATCGTGATGATTATGGGCAAATTCCAATTGGAAGTGAACATCCCTATGCCCTACTCACTCTGAAGTGGGCACTCGTGTGTCATAATGAAGCCGTTCGGAGTGTATTTGGCGAAGGGAGCGATTAAAGACCCTGTAACTTCCTCATTCGCTTCACATGGAATGTTACTACGACAAAACGAATTCTTAATACTGCTGTTAATATGATATATACAAACTAATTTCCATTTATAATGAAGTTTTAAAAATATGCTTAATATCTGTGTGTTCCCGATCTGCCCTTAAGCATTAAACATTTCTTGCCTATGAATCTTTTTTAAACTAAATATGCAATGCATGATGAAAATTTGTGTAATATATAACAACAAAACAAAACAATTTGAATTATTCTATTCATACAGTAACTCCAACTCTCCCGCCATATCATGTTTTAAAATGAACAGTGAGGATTCGCCACCATGAGTCACATGACCATAAACGAATAAATTACTTCCTTGAAGTGACCGTCGCCAAAGTCCCTTTAAGACAAGTCATTTCACTCAGCGGCCATATTTGAAACACCTTTAACACTCTTTGAATGGGGAAACATGAAATTCTCCAAAGCCGTTTGCCAAGCCGCAGATTAAATTTCATATTTGAAAACAACAATGAAATCTGACAGCAACCGTCTCATATATATCGTTTCTAAATGCTCAAATAATGACAAAAAAAAAAAATGGCATTTTACTGGCTGGATCAAGCTAATGCACATGCGTAGTCCCTACAGGAAGTGTGTGTCTGACAGTTTCTATAGGAACCAGAACTTCTAACGGAAGCTGCAGTGACAAGATAGCTGTGTCTGAAACCGCTCCCTATCCACTATATAGTGCACTATATCGGGTGTCGGCCATTTTGTAGTGCTGTCCGAATTCTGAGTGAACGACTGCATTCACTACATTCGTTCAGTACTTTTACCCACAATCCTCTCTGATTTTGAGTGTACGTTTGATGTGCACTCGTTAAAGCGCCGTTACCCAAAATCCAACGCGATAAGACGATCGAGCGCGAAAGAAAAAATAAATATGGCGGACGGAAATACGGGAAGCGGCAACTTCTACAAATGTAAGTGTAATTTTTTATTAATTAGAACATCTTTGTAAAGATATTTTGAAGCGAAATGATACAGGTTTATATCATAATATATATACTTATTATCATATGATAATTTGGTCGATTTTTCTCATATGTTAGTGAACTGTTGTACATTGTATACTGTTGTTTATATTTTTTATTAACAAATGTGACAGTGTAGTGTTTTTGTTCTGTTATTTTTAAATATAAATTTACTAAATAGCATGACACAGGTGTTTTTATTCTCGCTTTGTTCTCAATAAATGTGACAAATAAACAGTAATATACAATTCATTAAGCTAAACAGGACATATTACAGACGGGTATAGGAAATGTTAATGGCGAAATTGTCTGCGCTGTCTGGCGCATGCTATTACCGTCAGCGTCCGAATTCGCTCACTCATTTTCGTTCACTCTTTGCTGATATAGTGTGCTCAACTGCCATGCACTATATAGGGGTTAGTGAATGAGTGAACGAGTGGGCGGTTTCGGACACAGCAGATGACTTTACCAATTGGTGGGACTTATTCCGCCATATTGTATACTTTCTCCCATTCATAATAATACCAGTGTACCGTCTTTCTATATATAAAGTCTTTACCGTCGCATGTTCCCTTCGCTAATGGACTTGTGGAAGGGATTCACTTTCGTCCCTAGAAATGGCGTCCCCTTCCTGAAGTGCACTTCAAATGTGCAAAAACACCATGTGGAATATGTGAATAAAGTCCTAAATTAAATTTGTACGTCATATAAAGCAATCGTGTCTCTTCAGAAGACTTGGATGAATTTTTTTTTTTTTTTAACGCTCTAACCATGAACTTTTTTTAGTTGTGTGGACTTTCTACAGAGAGACAGAAATCCCTCAGGTTTCATTAAAAATATCTTCATTTACGTTTCCAAGTCTTATGGGTTCGGAATGACTCGAGGGTGATCATTTTTGGGTGAACCAACCCTTTAAGAACAATATAAAGTTTTGACCGCTTCAGAAATCCAGCTAACTAAAAGCCAATGAATTCGGAGAGAGCAATGCTAAAGAGTTCAGTCAAATTACCCTCCCCCCTCTCTTCTCCAAGAGCATTAACAGTTGGGGTAAAGGACATTTAGACATATTTGATGGGACTTGGAGCCACATGAAATCCCTGCAGACCAATTCTGGGATAGTTTTTGAATGTTCCGCTTGGTGCAAGTATTCAGGTCTGAAGATGAAAAGCAATTACAGGAAAATTGCTTTTCTGTTCTCCTCAGAGTCTGTGCTCTCACCCGGGCGAGTCGAACCAGCACAAAGCGATAGGAACAATTTTCTATTTTACCTGCTGACAAGCTTCTAAGGCACTGACAGCTAAAAACAAAATAGGAAAAATGGGTGAATAACCTCAGAGCAGAGGAACAGCCTTGATAACATGTTCTTATAACTCTTCTACTCCACACTACTGATCAGGCCATGAAAAAACAGCTACTTGTAGAAACAATCAGACATCAGGCTGTCTGAAATACATGAATACTGCTCACAGGACTGTGGCAGTAATTTAACTCACTACCATCAGCCTAAAATGATCACTTCTACTTGGAATTAGAGTTTCTTTTGTTGAATGTGAACTTTTCATTTCTTCTGATTTCATTGGTGTGGACCTCCACGACATCTACACCAATGAACTGTAACGCACTCTGCGCCATTTATTAAATTTCAGCGGGAATTATTTGGAAAAGGGAAATTGTGTGATTCTTGAGACAGTCAATAACAAACCAGACACCGTTTTCTGATAAAGATCCCTCAACTGGTTTCATATCAGCTTCCAAGGAACCATAATGTCACATCTAATGATCTAGAACAAATTCAAGTGAGTTTTTCAGATAGCCATGCAAATATCGAATGACGGTTATTGGTCCATCAGATGGAATAAATCTATAGTGCAAAAATCAACCACACTGACAGGAAGTAACGAAAACATCAGAACTGGATATTCCTTAAAGTCCCCGTGAAATCAAAATGTAAGTTTTTTAGCTTCTAGTATGAATATGTTAGCCTTAAGATTATGAATAAGCTTCAAAACAATAACAAAATTCACATTTACAAGATATAAGCATTCAAAACTAACTCACTTCTCTCACTTCCGCTAAAATATATCACAGATTTTCATCACATCAGCTTCTCATCAAATCTTCTGTCCAATCAAATGCTCTCAAGAATCTAAAGTCCCGCCCCTTCCTACACTATAAACAGATTCTGAAGCTACGGTCACTTGTACTCCATTTACTAATTTCTTTGGCACATAGTGCACTATATAGAGGATAGGGAATGATTAAGACAGTGTAAATATGCTTTCCATTGATGCGAATGAAGTCTGTTTTCACTTTACTGTCATGTGAACCACCGCAGCGTGAGCACAGTCTGCTCCGATCCAGAGACACGAGAGCGGATCACATGCACACAGACCACAAAACATTCGGACACATTTGAATTCTACGAACAATACTATATTGTAAAGCACTATGGAGAAATGGTTAGAGATTATGAGGAAAATTGGGTTTTACGAGCTCAACAGCTGTGATCTAGTCGAAACACTATTGACTATTTTGAAAAAAGGGGAGGAGCTTCTAGATACATCCCACCCTGTCTTCCTGTTTCAATGGAAATTACATCAGCACAGTGAAGAAAGCTGCACGTTCCAAGGCACTTTATATTTTCAGGTTTTTATTTTGGCCAACTTTTCAATACAATGGAACAGACTATTAAAGCAAGATCCTGAAAGTTTCCTGTGGTGTAAAACTAAATTTATCATCTAAAACCATTTAAACAACTGGTCTAACAATAAAAACATCTAATATTAATTGAAAATAATTTATTTACAAATGGAGAAACAAGGAAATTGTAGCTACAATGTACCAAATAGTCTTATATTAAAATATAATAATTTTATCTGGACCATGAACAAATATGTTCATGATATTGTCTTCGATCCATATACAGGTGCTGGTCATATAATTAGAATATCATCAAAAAATTGATTTATTTCACTAATTCCATTCAAAAAGTGAAACTTGAATATTATGTTCATTCAGAAAATTAGAATATTACTTAAGACTAATACAAAGAAAGGATTTTTAGAAATCTTGGCCGACTGAAAAGTATGAGCATGTACAGCACTCAATACTTAGTTGGGGCTCTTTTGCCTGAATTACTGCAGCAATGCGGCGTGGCATGGAGTCGATCAGTCTGTGGCACTGCTCAGGTGTTATGAGAGCCCAGGCTGCTCTGATAGTGGCCTTCAGCTCTTCTGCATTGTTGGGTCTGGCATTTCGCATCTTCCTCTTCACAAAACCCCATAGATTTTCCATGGGATTAAGGTCAGGCGATTTTGCTGGCCAATTAAGAACAGGGATACCATGGTCCTTAAACCAGGTACTGGTTGCTTTGGCACTGTGTGCAGGTGCCAAGTCCTATTGGAAAATGAAATCTGCATCTCCATAAAGTTGGTCAGCAGCAGGAAGCATGAAGTGCTTTAAAACTTCCGAGTATACGGCTGTGTTGACCTTGGACCTCAGAAAACACAGTCGACCAACATCAGCAGATGACATGGCACCCCAAACCATCACTGACTGGAAACTTTACACTCTCTTCCTCCAGACTCTGGGACCCTGATTTCCAAAGGAAATGCAAAATTTACTTTCATCAGAGAACATAACTTTGGACCACTCAGCAGCAGTCCAGTCCTTTTTGTCTTTAGCCCAGGCGAGACGCTTCTGACGCTGTCTGTTGTTCAAGAGTGGCTTGACAGCTGAAACCCATGTCTTGCATACGTCTGTGCGTAGTGGCTCTTGAAGCACTGACTCCAGCTGCAGTCCACTCTTTGTGAATCTCCCACACATTTTTGAATGGGTTTTGTTTCACAATCCCCTCCAGAGTGTGGTTATCCCTATTGCTTGTACACTTTTTTCTACCACATCTTTTCCTTCCCTTCGTCTCTATTAATGTGCTTAGACACAGAGCTCTGTGAACAGCCAGCCTTTGCAATGACCTTTTGGGTCTTGCCTTGCTTGTGCAAGGTGTCAATGGTCGTCTTTTGGACAACTGTCAAGTCAGCAGTCTTCCCCATGATTGTGTAGCCTACAGAACTAGACTGAGAGACCATTTAAAGGCCTTTGCAGGTGTTTTGAGTTAATTAGCTGATTAGAGTGTGGCACCAGGTGTCTTCAATATCGAACCTTTTCACAATATTCTAATTTTCTGTGATACTGAATTTGGGATTTTCCTTAGTTGCCATTTACAATCATCAAAATTAAAAGAAATAAACATTTGAAACATATCAGTCTGTGTGTAATGAATGAATATAATGCTCATACTTTTCATGTTCATTCTTTTTAGTTGACAAAGATTTTTAAAAATCCTTTCTTTGTATTGGTCTTAAGTAATATTCTAATTTTCTGAATGAATATAATATTCAAGTTTCACTTTTCGAATGGGATTAGTAAAATAAATTAACTTTTTGATGATATTCTAATTTAATGACCAGCACCTGTAATAACTTTATCATGAACCATTTTTTTTCATGGTCAAGAAAGTGTCTTAAATCCACATATTTGAAGACTTTTGGCACATTGTGTAATATGATCATGCTTTAGAGAATATGATTTGGTGATTTAATCGTACGAATAATAGGCTCACTTGAGTCTGGCTGAAGAAAGAGGAGTTGGAGGAAACATTCCTGGCTCAAAGGAGTCAAAGTAGGTTAGAGTCCAGGAGAAACTGCAACACAAAACTCCAGCCACACAAGACAGGACCAAAATACTCCAAAAACCTGCAGGAAAAATTGTTTATTACTGATGCTTCACAAACATGCATCCAGTTTGTTAATATATAGCTACACTAGGACCTACCTAGGAGTCTCACTTCTGACCCATCTTCAGCGGTTATCTTTTCAGCTCTTAAATCTACAGATCAGAGAATTATTAATCAAATCATCCATATATGCCATTTAGGTATTATTGCACAGGGTTGGGGAGTAACGAAATACATGTAACTTAGTTACGTATTTAAAATACAAAATTTGAGTAACTATTTCATTAGTTACATTTTAAATGGGTGGTAATCAGATTACAGTTACATCTGAAAAGTATTTTAGATTACCAAAGTGATTACTTTGAGTTTTAATGTCATTTAAACAGCGATTGGTGATTCTCTGACTCTGACAGTCTGAAAAAGCGGAGTTAAGTTTCATCAACATTTTAATACTTTTAAGAGGATCATAAAAATGTTGTTATTTTTATTTAGTTCTGTCCTGAACAAGACAAAATGACTGAATTTATAAAAAAAAGTCAACTTAACTTGTCCTGTCATGACCCGATGATCCACGACTGTTTTCATGTTTTGTGATAATTGTTTGTGAGTCATTTTATAATTCACTCGTCACTGCAACTTTTTTGTTTTCTTCCCCCTCACAATTAGTGAGTTTGCATTTCTGACTTCTTGTTCTCAGAATTGCGAGATTTAAACTCACAATTGCAAGTTATAAAGTCAGAATTGGGAGATATAAACTTGCAATATTGACATTTTTTCTTGCAATTGTGAATTTAGTATGTGAGTTTATATCTCATAATTCTGACTTTTCTTAATATTGCAAGTTTATATCTCATAATTCTGACTTTTCTCAATATTGCAAGTTTATATCTCATAATTATGACTTCATAACTCACAATTGCAACTTTATATCACGCAATTCTGAATCAGAATTGTGAGATAAAAACTTCCAATTACCTTTTTTGTGTTTGTTCCACACTTATTAGTATTCCAAAGTATTCTAAAGTATTTAGATTAAGTTACTAAACCTGAGTAATCTAACGAAATACGTTACAAATTACTTTTTAAAGCATGTATTTTGTAATCTGTAGTGAAATACCCTGTTATTGCACATGCTGGAACTTCAAGTGAAGGATTCCAAGAAATAGCTATGAAAGTGTCTACCTTTTAACACGATGTACAAGAACGAGATCAGCACAGCGATGAAGGAGACGATGACTATGCTGCACAGCACAGAGAATATTCGAGCGGGCCACAGGTGTGTGTGTCTCCAGTGCGGCGCCCTGCGCTTCACGCTGCCCTCAGACGAAGCTTCATTCATTTCCCCCAAAGTGTTTCTTGCTCCCGTTAACTCAGTAGCGTCTTCATCTTCTGAATAGATGTCTAAAGACGGAACATGTTTATCTCTGGCAGACCGCAGCATGGTAACCAGGAGATAAGTTTCTAAACTTGAAATTGTTGGCTCGTGAGTCACATCCTGCGTGTTTTGTTTGCGCGTTTCCGTTTCCTAGACAACACGGAAAGCTGGCTAATTAGTTATTAATTATATTATTAATTATACCATATTTATATGTTAAATGCCTTTTATATGATTCAAAGACTAATAAAATCGATTTATAGGTTAACATAATGCGTATTCATTTGAAAATTATCAAAGAGTTTTAAAACATCGCGGTTTGTGCTTCCGTATTTGTGAAGCACCGCCTTTACTGTCGTGTTGTCCAATCGGAATTGACAATCCGTGCAATACGACCATCCGATTGGATGAAACGAACGTCGTTCAAGAAAATTACACACTGTAAATCTTTATCACGTAAAACTATTTTAATTCAGAGCGGTAGGTGATAAATCTTGGTCTGTGTGACTATGATACTTAAAACGTCAAAACTCTTGCTTCCATAATCCAGTGTTGGGTGATATTTGCAAAAGATTTTAAATTTGTTGACGACTTTTAAATTGATGTCAGAATTACCACAACTGAAGAAATAGTTTTTTTTTTTTTTAAATTAATTACTGAAATATTACTTTCATGAATAGGTTACATGAAATTCTTGGCTCATATTCTCAATTCTTGGCTCTTGTTTTGTTTGTATAATTTTTTCCCTCTAAAGAAAAACAACTATTAATATTTCAATACACATTTTTTTGTGTGTCATGTAACATGTAATAGCCATGTTATATTTAAGCCTGTTCATTTTGGATAAACATGTCTGTTAAATCAGGGATTTTCAAAGGGATCCGTTGAAATTTTTAAAGAAAAAAGCGTACAAAAAAAACAAACATTCACATTCAGTTAAAATAAGAAAATAAATAAATAATGCATCTAACAAAATATTTTCCAAATAATCTTGGCATATATATATATATATATTAATATTTTACAAATTAGGCATTTTACACAAAAAACTATACATAGATGCTTTTAAAATTTTAGGATGTGATTTGCATCATATTTTGGGGGTCGGTGGTATCTAAAAGATTGAAAACCTCTATGCTAAATGACTAATAATTTGACTGCTTTTCCACATTTACATTTTGAGTGATGTTCAGTGTCTCTAATCTCATTTGATTCATTTCTGGTTTTGTTTTTTTAGCTCTTTCATGGAAGACTTCTTCAGCACTCTTAAAGCTTCTGACAGTGGTCTGCCCACTCGCTCTGTGTAGCGTGAGGAGCTGCCAACGTTGATCTCTCTCCTCTTTACTTCTGCATCACGGGCCGGTCCCCAACCTTGTGCGATGTCCATTAGAGGACAGTTTCCCATGTGACATGGTGAGATCATTCACCTATTGCATTATTTAATATTATTTATGTACATTAATTTTTAATAGAGAAAGGAAATATTTGAAAATAAAGGTCTAAGTTTCAAGTATTGTGACGCTTTTCACTATTGGCAACACTCTTAAAAAATAATGAAGAACCTTCCCATTCCACAAAAGATTCTTTATAGTGGAAAACATGGTTCTTTTTAGAACTTGTCACTGAAAGCTTTAGGGAACAAAGAAACAATAAGGTTAAAGGTGAAACTTTTATATACTATATTATATATGACCAGGGTTGTGGAGTAACGAAATACAAGTAACTTAGTAACGTATTTAAAATACAAAATCTGAGTAACTGTATTTCATTAGTTACATTTTAAATGGGTGGTAATCAGATTACAGTTACATCTGAAAAGTATTTTAGATTACCAAAGTGATTACTTTGAGTTTTAATGTCATTTAAACAGCGATTGGTGATTCTCTGACTCTGACCGTCTGAAAAAGTGGAGTTAAGTTTCACCAACATTTTAATACTTTTAAGAGGATCATAAAAATGTTGTGATTTTTATTTAGTTCTGTCCTGAACAAGACAAAATGACTGAATTTATAAAAAAAAAAGTCAACTGAACTGTCCTGTCATGACCTGATGATCCACGACTGTTTTCATGTTTTGTGAGTCATTTTATAATTCACTCGTCACTGCAACTTTTTCTCACAATTTGTTTTTTCCCTCACAATTGTGAGTTTGTGTTTCACAATTCTGTCTTCTTTTTCTCAGAATTGCGAGATTTAAACTCACAATTGCAAGTTATAAAGTCAGAATTGGGAGAAATAAACTTGTAATACTGACTTTTTTTCTTGCAATTGTGAATTTAGTATGTGAGTTTATATCTCATAATTCTGACTTTTCTCAATATTATGAGTTTATATCTCATAATTCTGACTTTTCTCAATATTGTGAGTTTATATCTCATAATTCTGACTTCATAACTCACAATTGCAACTTTATATCACACAATTCTGAGGGAAAAAGTCAGAATTGTGAGATAAAAACTTGCAATGACCTTTTTTGTGTTTGTTTCACACTTATTAGTATTCCAAAGTATTCTAAAGTATTTAGATTAAGTTACTAAACTTGAGTAATGTAACGAAATACGTTACAAATGACTTTTTAAAGCATGTATTTTGTAATGAAAAACATTTTAAAAGTAACCCACCCAGCCCTGTATATGACAATATATTACTGACATTTTGTGTATTATTTGCATTTTAATTATTGCAGATAACGGCAAGGTTACTCCACATAAATGTACTGATTTTTTTTAACCCTTGTGCGTATTATTATTATTATAATTAAAAAGTTACACATAGGTCCACTGTGGACAAAAATGTCCGTCATACAAATTTGAAGCACAGATTTAAGTTTGGGCTCATTTTAAAGAAGACCCATGGCAGATTATTGAAGTAAAAAAAGTTTAAAAAGTAGATATTTAAGTTTATGAAAATGATTTATGAGCCATATTTCATATAAAATATATATTTTATGAAACATGTTGAACTCTAAAACTGCTAGAATATCAAAGCCATAAAGTTGTGTTCCAAATTTGAGGTTGATATCACAAAAAATGAGCTTTCAGTGAGTTTGTTTGGGTGCAGTACCACATTTTCCCCATTAGATGTCAGCAAAGCTCCACTGGTGCTCACAGTGATTGGCTTTAAGATTTGCAGCACAGTTGTTTTTCTCTCTTAAATTTAACATGCATGTTTTTATCACTATTAAACACATGCAAATCACACTCCAACACAATTATAGCTACACAATTCATCCAATTGGCTCTATAATATGCAGAAAACAGGAATAAAGCGAGTATTTTTCAAACCTGATAGAAAAAATAGTAACATTTGCCTTGCCAGCAGAATGAAAGCCTATTAACAAAGATTGCATCATTTTTATAGTTAAATGGCCCTGGGTTTAAAAATTACAGTTAATGGGTTTCAATGGGGACATTTTTGTTCTTAACGTCCCGAGGAACTATTTTGTGTTTATAGTGTAAAATAGATTTATTAAAGGAAATGGAGGGTGAAATCGTAAAATTCCAAAAAAAAACCTCATGCCGTTGGGAGTAACGGGGAAAATGATAACTGGAAAAGAATGTCCATAGGGATACACAAGGGCAAATATGAACATTATGCCTTTTCATCAGAGAGCAGAACATTATTCGTGTGATCTTGGTCATGTTTCACTGTACAAAAGCTTGTTCCACAGTCCTGGGACCAACACAAGGGGTTGCTGCCACCTTGTGGCAGCATGAGGTTACTACTGTCCACACCACATTCTGTTCATTTCGAGAAGCTCCAATATTCAGGGCTGGGTAGGTTACTTTTAAAATGTATTTCACTACAGATTACAAAATACATGCTTTAAAAAGTAATTTGTAACGTATTTCGTTACATTACTCAAGTTTAGTAACTTAATCTAAATACTTTAGAATACTAATAAGTGTGGAACAAACACAAAAAAGGTCATTGCAAGTTATCTCACAATTCTGACTTTTTCCCTCAGAATTGCGTGATATAAAGTTGCAATTGTGAGTTATAAAGTCAGAATTATGAGATATAAACTCACAATATTGAGAAAAGTCAGAATTATGAGATATAAACTCACAATATTGAGAAAAGTCAGAATTATGACAAATAAACTCATACTAAAGTCACAATTGCAAGAAAAAGTCAGTATTGCAAGTTTATATCTCCCAATTCTGACTTTATAGCTTGAAATTTTAGTTTAAATCTCGCAATTCTGAGAAAAAGAAGTCAGAATTGTGAAATGCAAACTCACAATTGTGAGGGAAAAAAAAAACAAAAGTTGCAGTGACGAGTGAATTATAAAATGACTCACAAACAACTATCACAAAACATGAAAACAGTCGTGGATCATCAGGTCATGACAGGACAGTTAAGTTGACTGTTGGGCAATTTTTTTATAAATTCAGTCATTTTGTCTTGTTCAGGACAGAACTAAATAAAAATAACATTTTTTTGATCCCTCTTAAAAGTATTAAAATGTTGATGAAACTTAACTCCGCTTTTTCAGAAGTCAGAGAATCACCAATTTCTGTTTAAATGACATTAAAATTCAAAGTAATCACTTTAGTTTATCACTTTAATCTAAAACACTTTTCAGATGTAACTGTAATCTGATTACCACCCATTTAAAATGTAACTAATGAAATAGTTACTCAAATTTTGTATTTTAAAAACGTAACTAAGTTACTTGTGTTTCGTTCCTCCCCAACCCTGCCAATATTGAGCACTCATGCGTCAATCCAGATTTTCAGTGAAATAAAAACTGCAAGAATTCACATCAGCCACACACACACACAAAAAAAAAAAAATCAGTGTTTTTAACGGTGCTGGTGTCTTTGCTTTATTTGCACACAACCACGGATTCCAGTTAAAGAGATCGAAGTAGAAAAACGTTATATGTGCCACTAGTGTCGAGCTTTCAAGTGTTACGTGCAACCACAGACATTTACCATATGCAACAATAGTGATGAGAGAGCAATTCAGGTCACAGAGTAAGTTGATTCACGGTCTTCACCAACGAATTAAATAATACTGTCATACTAAACAACATAAAAGTTAATACCATTCCCGTGATATTGCAGGACAAGTTGGTTCGTTTCAACAATATGTACAGCACCACAATGGATGAACAATGTAAAAAATAAGAGGCTCAATTTTGTAGCAAAATATCTGTACATTTAAAAAAAAGACTTTGTCCAATGAAATGTCTTTTCCTTTCCTTTTTTTTTTTTTTTTAAAAAAAAAAAACAAAAAAAACAGCAAACTCTTTCACAGCTCACAAATGTCACATGAGATAAAACCAGTAGGAGAGCAAGTCCGTGATTAAAATGAGATGTGTCGTACATACAATGTCAAACCGGTTGTGAACGCTTAGTAAACATTTTCTCAACATGTTTTTAGTCCGTAAAGTGTCGTCCTCAATAGCATTACAGTATCAAGACCAGCTTAAGTTCGAATCTCCTTCTCGTTCTTTTTTTAAAAAATCAAAAGTTCAATTTTAAGATGATCCAGGGTCAATGTTAAAAATAAAAGTGCATCTTGTAAATCTTCCCCTCAGAAAAAGCTGCTTAGCTTGGAGTTTTAAAATGACGAGTGGGCCGAACCACGTGCTCTTTCTTGCACGTAATACGCAACGTCTCAAAATTGAGTCTCATAAAACACCTCTTCATCTTCCATCACGATGTCCATTTGTAGGTCTGAGAGATGGCATCCGACACTCCACATCCTCTCAGTCTTTCCTTTAAAACAGTCCATTACATCAAGACGCCAGGTCGCAGGGAAGCGTTCGCATTTATCCACCCTTCCACTGTCCTAAGTGTGCTATTTTTTTCCAGTGTTGTCATCGGCCTCGAACGCTGGCTAGCAGGTGGTGATCTCCATGTTGCGCAGCTGAAGGTGCTGAACCTCCAAGTTCCTCCTCCCGCTCCTCCTCAGGGCATCGGCCCGTCGGAAGGGTTGACTGCGCAGGTCTGAAGACAGACAGGTAAACAGTTCAACGCTGAACACATTGAGACGGGGCCAAAGACGGGTGCAAAACAGACAGGTATGTGGATGTTTGGTTAGTTTTGGATCAGTTTAGTAGGAATGCACAATATTCCGGTTATTAGAGATTTCTTTTATTTGTTGGTATTGGTCGATACTGGATATAATGGCTGATATTGAAAACATAGAGCATCCTGGCATTATATTTACATTTACTCACTAACTCACTCTATCTCACACTATCTCACTCTAACTCACTCTAACTCACTCTATCTCACTAACTCACACTAACTCACACTAACTCACACTAACTCACACTAACTCACACTAACTCACACTAACTCACTCTATCTCACTCTATCTCACTCTATCTCACACTAACTCACACTAACTCACACTAACTCACACTAACTCACACTAACTCACACTAACTCACTCTATCTCACTCTATCTCACTCTATCTCACACTAACTCACACTAACTCACACTAACTCACACTAACTCACTCTAACTCACACTAACTCACACTAACTCACTCTATCTCACACTAACTCACTCTATCTCACTATCTCACTCTAACTCACTATCTCACTCTAACTCACTCTAACTCACACTATCTCACTCTAACTCACTCTAACTCACTCTAACTCACTCTAACTCACTCTAACTCACTCTAACTCACTCTAACTCACTCTAACTCACTCTAACTCACTCTAACTCACTCTAACTCACTCTAACTCACACTATCTCACTCTAACTCACTCTAACTCACTCTAACTCACTCTAACTCACTCTAACTCACTCTAACTCACACTATCTCACACTATCTCACTCTATCTCACTCTATCTCACTCTAACTCACTCTAACTCACTCTAACTCACTCTAACTCACTCTAACTCACTCTAACTCACTCTAACTCACTCTAACTCACTCTAACTCACTCTAACTCACTCTAACTCACACATTTATTGGTATGAGTTGATATGAGATAATTGCCGATATTGAATATTTAACTGTGGATGCTTATTTCCCTTATTTGTACATGACTAAAGTTACTCTCGTAAAACTTAATAAAGGTCTCCTTTGTTAGAATTAATTAACTAACAATGAGCAATGCATTTGTTACAGTATTTATTCATCTTTGTTAATGTTAGTAAAGAATACAGCAGTTTGTTAACATTAATGCACTGTGAATTAACAAATACGTTATTAACTTTTGATGTTAATGATGGATTAGTACATGCTGAAATTAAGATCAATAAATGCTAAAGTGCAGTTCATTCTTGGTTCAAGATAACTAAACTAGTTAAATAAATGAAACCTTATTGTAAAGTGTTACTGTTCATCTTAACATACTAATAATTTATTAACACTGTTTAATCTTTAGCAAATAAACAAATGAAAATGATTATTTATTCTTCTTATTGTACATTTTAATGATGCCCACATTGACTTGAGCATTAAAAAGTGGATACATTATTTTTATTTTGACAAATTAGAATATTTTAATTGATCAGTCTCAACCATTTATTGGTTTATATTGCATATGATGCCCAATATTGAATATTTAACCGTGCATACCTATTTTTCCTTATTTTAACATGAAGGCAAAACATTAAAAAAAAAACACTTCAGCAAATTAAAAAAAAAATGAAAATATTCATTTTTCATAATTTACATTATAATATGATGCCAAAATCGCACTTGAAGTGACTGATTTTAGTTTTTGAGGTTTCATTTAAAATGTATTTAGGCAAAATGGAATAGAATATTTTTAATATTAGCCATTTATCTGTTATCAACAAAAACAACACCACGATGGAAATCTTTTTGGCTAATATTACCCAGAGTTTGAATATGGTGCATCCCTACAATTCAGATCTTTCTGATAAGTCATGATATGTTGAAGGTAGTTACCAAAACACAAATATTGTTTTAAAAAAAAAAAAACAGTATTAGAACTACACAATGGGAGGAGAAACTTCAAAAACATTCTTTTTTTATTATTATCCGTGACTAGTGTACAAGAAACAAAATGCAAATGGTGAAGTAGTATTAAAGGCAGGCAGGCATGCATTTTGGTCCCTCTACTATGTACTGACATTTAAATTAAATCACTTGTTACAATGCACTTATTGTGATTGTACTTCAATTAAAAATTCCTGCGTGTAATTAAAGCTGTAATACATTTCTCTAATTACTTCTATATACCACCAAATCTTTCCCATGTCCCGCCTCATTATTTTACAGTGTCATTGTTACATATGTTGCATGTATTTACTATAGTAATAACTAGAAATTATGCATAATTACATGCAATTAACTCTAACCCTATAGTAAAGTACATGTAGTTAACTGTCAGTACTAAAATGTATAATTACAGTGCAACACTGACACCTTAAAATAAAGAGTAACCGTAAACTTTTGCAATACAATATGAACACAATAATTACATTGTACCTATTTTTTTTTTTTTTTGATGCAAGTACATAGTAGTTAAAGACACCTGATTTGTATGCAGAGAATTCACATGCCCCTACTGTATTTAACATGGTTACACCAGGGTGAATGGAAAACAAATGAAGAAACAGATGGCTAGGAGATGAGCGAAGAAGAGACAGACTTAAAGGCACCTTTCTGAGGGGAGAGAATTTAGTTTAGTAATGGAAGTCCTCGGAGAGGGCGGGATCACAGAAGAACCGCGAGCCACGTTTGGCTGATCGTGCGGTAAAGGGGACGGTCTTCAGCACTGCAGCAAAATAATAGCCAATCACAACATAGAAACACCAAAAGCAAGAAGCTCTAGAAAAAGCACAGAATCAGACAGAAACTTCAAGCTAAAGCTAAACAGAATGGCGTCTACTGCTACAGTACGTCTACCGTTACTATCAAAAGAACGAGGCTAATGCACACTTAGGGAAACGGATTCATTTGTCATACACACAGTTTTTCATCCAGTAGCGTTCTTACCTGTGATGATGTCCTCAATGGCTCCATCTTTGCCTTCGTAGACGAGGCGGCTGTCTTTGCCTTGCCTCTTCCTTAACTCCGAAATGAGCTCCTGCTGCTGCCGCTTGCCCTTGTGAGATGGCGACTGGTGATTGAAAGAGTTAATAAGGGAAAGAATATGCAGTTATTGCACACCGTTTTACAGTAATCTTCCCACTTGACAATATTCCTTTAATGTACATTTTAGTGCAAACTAGTAAAGGCCAAAGTTCATCGTTTACACTAGGGCTGCCCGCAAATTTTCAACTAATCGTTAGTTGACTAGAAGAAGCTCAGTGGACCAAAATTTTATTAATTGTTTAGTCGCAGGGAAAAAAAAAAACCTGACAGATAGTTAACGGCGGGTCCTTGTGGTAATTACAGTATGTCGGGCAGGAAATCCAAACGTTCGCCAATCATCCATCAACCTCAAATATGGCATTTGAAACATGTAAGTAGTAGCAACTTTCCCTGGCTGCTCGCTCTATTGTTATCCTAGATAAATGTGTGCTATTATTAGGCATATTCAAGTGCTTGTGCGAAGCGTGGAAGCTGAAGTATAGCAACGTATGTCTGCAACGAGCCTAAGAGAGCCCACGTCACGCCCCTCTTCATCTCTTTGCACTGGCTACCCCTCGCTGCTCGCATCAAGTTCAAGGCGCTGATGCTTGCTTACAGATCCACCACAGGCTCTGCACCTTCTTACCTCCACACACTGCTACAACGCTACGTCCCCACCAGAAGCCTGCGATCACTAAAGGAACGAAGGTGGTACCGTCACAGAGAGGCACAAAATCACTCTCCAGAACATTCTCCTTCACTGCTCCCTGCTGGTGGAATGATCTCCCTACTTTCATCAGGAACTCAGAATCCCTGGCATTATTCAAGAGACAGCTGAAAACTCATCTCTTCCGTGAACACTTAATCCCCTCATAAAAAAAAAAAACCCTATCCTTCCCCCTTTTTCCCTTCCTACTCTAGCTTATGGTACTGAGCAATGTATGAATCTTGTATTGTGAGCACTTCCTGTGTCTATTTGCCAATTCATGAAGAATCGCTTGTTTGTTTTCCTCACTTGTAAGTCGCTTTGGATAAAAGCGTCTGCTAAATGACTAAATGTAAAATGTAAATGTAAAATGTATAGTGCGCTTACTGCACGACATGGAGGCGCCGGCGCGATTACTTGTGTTTTTTCCTGATAACAGTTAAAACAACTTAAAAATACTCTGTCATATTTGGTTATACATAAGAGTAAGAGTAATACCTCATTCAAAACCCTAAAGGCCAATTCACACCGCACTGACAAACGCCAATATTTGGTTATACATAAAAGAAAGAGTAATACCTCATTCAAAACTGTAAAGGCCAATTCACACCACACTGACAAATGCCAACAAACACGTCTGCTGGAGTTTGTTGGACCGGTGTGATACCCGTCGGCGTCTGTTGACGTTGGATGGAGTCTGTTTTCACCCGACTGAACATGTTTAATCGGCATTTGTTGGGTCGTGGAACGTCTGAGCAGTGTGGTACGGTTTTCCAACAAACTCTGACGTAATCTGACCAGGCCGCAAACAGTTGGAATAATGATGAGGCAAGTCCCTAGCAAAGACTGGGGTATGATCGGGCCGGCGCCTCACACACACAACAAAGCACTGCAAACGTGACGTCGCAGTTTGTTCATTGTAAAAATAAAATGCAGTCAAAACATATAAAAGTTACAAAACTCAAATTAAATAGTTCGTAGTGCAATCCGTGCCGTTGAGCAAGAGCACTGCTCCACTGTGGTGATGCCATTTTTACTCATGTGAAATCTGGAGTATTTTTTTCTATCAACACAGGAACGTGCACGTGAAGGACTTTACATTATAAATAGTACGTAGCCTATAGCATCCAAATACTTTGCGAAATGGAAATATTTGGATATAAGCATGAGAGCAACGCAGGTTTAACCTAAATTTAGTTTTAAATGAATTCGTTTGGGCTTGTTTAGCTACAAATCGTTGATGGGTCGCACTAAAAAAAGTTTAAAACCGGTGTAGGCTAACCCCAACGCAAGGGATCAAATTGATGACTAGCGCTTCGAATTTCAGGTTAGTATTTTTATGTTTGCCTCAATACTTTAATACAATGAAAATATATATGATACTGTATTATTAATCTAATAAACTTGAAAACCTGAAAATATTGTCAACATGGTTACACGTATGTACTTGTTGATCTCAATTTTTCCCAGTCAGATTTGACTCTCTGTGACTCGTTTGTCGGTGTTTGTTGGGTCAATTCTCATAGAATTCTAAATCCAACGGCCAACTAGCTTGTTGGTGTTTGTTGGTGTGGTGTGAATTGGCCTTAAAGGGTCTACTTTTACTTGTGTAAATTCACAATAACATGAAAATGTTGTGCCTTTGCGAAATAAAGAAAACAAACAGTCTTGGTCTGTGTGAACTTGAGCGCGTCACAAAAATGAACCGAAACACATTGTATACTTGTTTCACATGAGAAATATATCAATAGAAAGCTTAAAACATCAAGCGATTGTCAACCAATTGAAGTGGAAAAAAAAAAAGATTATTCTCAGATTATGTCATGCATATGAAACGCGCAAGTCCACAACGGCGGAGATGACGACTCAGCGTCGTCGACTTAATCTCTGCACCCGAAAACATTATCAATAAATGATTCATTTTTAAACAGTCTCCTTGCTGTTTTCAAGCTTTATGTGTGTGCTTGAACGCTGATCAGGCCATGTATTATATATAGTCAATTAAAGGCTCATTATTAGTATTTATATGGCTTATTAATATATACGTGCAATAATCGCTTAAAGGGATAGTTCACTCAAAATGAACGCATGATTCACTCGCTCTTCTTTCCGATGAACACGAGAGATACATTTAAAAATATCCTGGTTCTCCAAAGATTTATAATGGTAGTGAATGGGGGTCGAGATTTTGAAAGCCCAAAAAAAATGCATCCATCCATCATAAAAATAATCCATACGCCTCCAGGGGGTTTAACGGGTTCTGAAGCGAAGCAATGGGTTTCTGTAAGAAACATCCACATTTAAAACTTTGTTAACTATAATAGCAAGCTTCCGACAGACAGCTGTACGCATCAGTTTGCGGCGGAAGAGTGACTGCTGATTGTGCGAGGGGATTAGAAAGCATTTTTACAACTCTAGCATAAAAGATCATAAAGATATGACTTGTAACTTGTGGCGAGAGATTGCCGAGGCATTAGGAAAGGTTGTTAAGTGATTATTTGTTGTATAAGTTGTTGTAAAGCACATACGTCAAAGTTAAAGGCTACGAGTACTACAGTGAATGTATGCAAAATACGATGTTTATGACTACAACATGATACCTGTTGATCTTCTTGCTCCTCCATCATGGCCTCCTGTTCCAGAAGTTTCTCCATCATCAGCTGCTCCTGCCTCTTCCTTTGCTCGTTCTCTTCATCCGCTTGCTGAAAACAATCACAAATTAGATCGAGGCCCTGTGTGAACCAGAAGGATGTTGGTGCACTGATAGTACAAAGTCTCACCCTGTAGGACTTGATGAAGCGGACGAACACAGGGAAGAACACAGAAGGTGGCATGGTCTTGGCGCTCTCCCCAAAGAACTTGACAACTTCGTCAAAAGCATCCTGTAATTACATCCAAGTCACATAATCATGTGGACGGTCCCTTGTGGGATTCAAACCAACAACCATTCCCAGCGCAGGTTTTATTTTAACCACAACACCCTATAGAAAGCGCAATAAATACCTGTGCAATTCTAGCATCATCCAGAAGCTTCTTAAGCCTGGCCTCATTGTGATGGATGAAATCTTTGAGCAGGGAGTTGTGGCCATGCATGCTGTACTCTCTTCTGGTCAGATCCATTCCTCTCTGTAGCTCCTTCACATCCAGGAGAACGTTCTCCAGAGAGACTGCAACATGCGATTAATGAGATCCACTCTCAAAAAAAAAAAACTTCCTGTAGCTTTGCATATTAAGGGACAATAAATCTGCTTTTATATTTCTTCCTGAGAACCCTTTGACGTGTACAATCACACCGGTGTGATTAGAACGTTCAGTGCATCACATGACCAAATGCTAAATTCAAATTTGCTTTCGGGCGTTGGCTGGCGCTGAGCCTGGAGACAGTGTCATGAGAAATCCAGGAAGTGGGTCTCCTTTAGGACCCAGACTGATCGAAAGTTATCAAAACGTCATGACTAATTATAACCCACTGTATGATGTTTATTACATTAAGTGCACAAACAACATGCTTGAAATATAAAATCGATACCCATGTATTGCATAATAAAACAAACTGAAAACACAACCATACCTATATATATATTTTTTATAAGGATTGTTGCAACATACCATGTTCTGTAAAAGTAATTTAATATTAATCTTACACAGTAATAGCAATGTCTTCTAGTATATAATAATACTATAATGAATGAATTGTCATGCTAAGTGCACACAAACATCATTAATTTGAAATGGGATGTATTTGGGAACTAAATTGGAAGCAACTAACATAACTAATATAAGCTAAGCTAGCAGGCTAATCGGGTAGATGTGTGCTAAGCTAACTAAAAACGGTAAGAATGAGAAATGCTTGATTTCACAACCTATAGCTTCAGTTATAAACCAGTATACGATTCATGTCATTAAAAAAAGTCACTAATGGTCATTATAACACTTTTTAAATTATATAAATGATAATGTGATTTTGCAGGATTTCTAATCAGGCGCTAAAAATGCTACCCATTGAAAGTCTGTTGAACCAATGGGATCACTCGGGGTCTTAAAGGAGACCCGATTCCTGGGGGAACTCCATTTCTCACCACCGGACACGCTCAGCACAAAAGTACTAGCAAAACAATACATTTATAATCTGCAAAATACACACCGATGTCTACGGAAGCGGCAATAACAATCCTTACAATTATAAATTGATATGTTTTATTCATATCAGACACACATTATATAAAGCAACTATAAAGTTTATTCTTTTCCCACTTCATTTCATGTATTTCGGGAGAAGTGGATGAATTGACGTGCTGTAAATCCGACAGATATATTGCAGAGACCCCTATCCCACGAGACGAGACAAGACACGAGATTGGGTTCACGAGACGAGATTTTTATAGTACTTTTATGAAATCCTCCATAATGAAACGCATGAAGGGAAAATAGTCTTTTATTCAACTAAAAATCATAAAATGCAAAAATGTTGGTGCATTTTGAAATCAACTTGTAATGCATGTCATTTTACTTCTATTTTAATGAATTATTTGCAGTAAAACAACATGCAAACACTGCTAAATGTTTTGCCACAAAATCAACCAATTGTTTTCTGGCCTGTATAATTTCACATGAGAAATCTCACTGAACTTCTTTCTCCAGATTGAACATAAATTAAACATATTATATATAATATATATATATATAATATATATATATATATATATATATATATATATATATATATATATATATATATATTTTATTTTTTTGACAAAACAATCGGAATATCAGATCGCTAACAAGATTGTAAATACTTTGAATAAAAAAAAGAAAACAAAAATAAAAGCGACATCTGTCTATTGCGGCTGTAGGGTTATTTTAGTACATTTATACAATTGTATTATTTGAGATTAAATTATATGCCTTTGAATTAGCGTCCATTTTTATACTTTCAGTTTTCATTTTAGTTCATTTTTATTTCACTTTCTTGTGAAAGCAGTTCTATTTAGTTAATTTAATTCAACATTTTTAAATGTTCAATGAATTGGTTAACAATAACACTGAATTAGAAATATAATTACCCTTTCTAATCAGTATATTTCAAACATTTCGAGGGTGGATGGACACTCACCTGCAGCAGCTTTCTCAATGTAGTGCAGCTCATTGTAGAAAATGCTCACAATAGGATATTTCTCCTTCACCACATTGGCTATGTAGTGCAAAAGCGTCTGCTTCCTGTCAGTGGACTTGGTCTCCAACAGCTGAAGGCAAGATACATTACAGTATTATAATTAAACTGAATAATATTTCAGAACAAAATGGTTGAGAGATGTAATAAGTTACCAGATCCAGGCTCTGAAGTTTGAAGCCATAAACAGCTCCTCTCTTACTACTGTTCATATAATTCCCCAGGGCCAAAATGATCTGAGATGAGAGATCACATACTTAGTTACAAACAAGACTGTAAAAAGAGACTCTATGATGGTAAAGTTTTAAGTGGCCTACCTCGAGGATTTTCTTTAACTTCTGTGATGATTTTATGGATACAGATGCTGCTATGATAGCATGAAGTTGCTGTGAGAAAAAGTGGACATATTTATAAATGCATTTTAGATTTAGATCAATTTCATCATTTTTTGTTCCTCTATTTCTCTATCCACTTTACCGGTGTGAGCATCTGCAGACTATCAGTAAAGTTGCCCATGAAGGCCATGATGGTCATCCGCTGTGGCAGCCTTTCGATCTTGCTGAAAAGCATCATGAACCGGTCCTCATCGGTGAGCCCGTCCATTGGCCGTCGCTCCCGCTCATACTGGCGGAGCATCTTCACCTCACTTTCAGTGGGCATGAACCGCATCAAACACTCCACGAAATCCACAGGCACTGTACGCAGGTCAAACCTGAGCGGATGAGAGAAACTGATCAGAGTGCTATTCAGAACAACAAAATCAACCAAACCCAAACCAAAAAAACAAACAAACAAAAAAAAAAAAAAAAACTAGGGGTGAGCAAAAAAAAAAATCGATATTTTATGTTATGATGATGTCTGGGATTTTAATTTCATTCGAATAACTGATTCATTCAGGAACAAGGCATTTGACTTAATGAGCGAGTCATTGAATCATTCAAACGATTCATTCATTCAGTAAGGAAACATCGCTGTGTTCTGCTTAGAGACGCGAAAACAGTCCTGTGGCTTTGTTTGGAACTATTTTCAAAGAAGAAAGAGAGCAAAAACAGGAAATATGTTGAAATGCAAGTCATTTAATATTAAAGGGGTGCTTGATTATGATTTCACTTTAGTTAGTGTGTAATGTTGCTGTTCGAGCAGAAACGACATCTGCAAAGTTACAACGCTCAAAGTTCAATGCAAAGAGAGATATTTTCTTTTACAGAAATCACTTTTTAAGGACTACAAAAAACGGCTGGTTCTACAATGAGCTTCTTCCCAGGTTAGTGACATCACAAACCCCAAAACTTACATAAACCCCGCCCACGAGAACATGCAACAAAGGGGGCGGGGCCATGTTGGGCTGCTTTAGAGAAGAGGAAGAGTTGTTGAAGTAGAGTGTTGTTGCCATGCTGTCATTTTACGCTGGACTGCTTCACAAATGAGTCAATTCAACTCCACAGCAACTACATAAATTTATCCACTAACTGTTCAGAAACCTTCTAAAAGTTCTTCTTGAGTCTCTCCATCAGTGTCGACTCCGGTTTGAACAATGTAAGGCTGAACACCGTTACTGACAATCCTCATTTTGGCTGTGTGAGATTCTCCAGCTTTGTTGTTGTTGAGCTGTTAAAGCTCCGCCCTCTTCTGGAAAGGGGGCGGGAGCAGCAGCTCATTTGCGTTTAAAGGGACACACACAAAAATGGCGTGTTTTTACTCACACCCAAATAGGGGCAAATTTGACAAGCTATAATAAATGATCTGTGGGGGATTTTGAGCTGAAACTTCACAGACACATTCTGGAGACACCAGAGACTGATATTACTGTTAAAAATCAAAGTCACATTGTTCTGTTTGGAGAAATAAAAGGCACTCTTTGTGTGATATTGATTAAAAATATTAAATGATATAAAAGTAAAATATGCATTTTACTAGACTAAATCACGCAGTAAACGCGAGAAATATATAAATGTGCAAGTGCACTACTCTAACCCACTGGACTGCATACACATGGTGTGCCTTTTGTATAAAGAGAGGGACATAATGTCAGATCGCACATTGTAAAAACAACAATCATGATATCATCGTACACATATATTGCACACCCCTAACCAAACCAAACAGAACCAACCAACAAAACAAAACACAACCAGCAGAGGCAGAAGATACAGGAACTGAACTGTGGAAAGAACAGAATCAAAACTGACTGCCGTTCTAATAAGCAGATGAACAAGAACAGTCCCAAAGTTGTGAACACCATCTCACCGAGAATAAAGTTCATCTTTATCTTGAGATTCGAGGCAAAACAGGAACTTACGTCTGGATTGCTTTGCAGATCTCCTCGGGGCTCTTCCCGGCCTTGCGGAGCGTGATGGCGAGGTTTTTGGCTCTGTTGGCCTCCAGTAGTGACACTTTATTGGGGCCCTTCTGAGGAGCCTTCTGCTTTTGCAGCGTCATGTCAACGGCAGGGCCCTGGGCTTTGGTCTTAAACATTTCCTCAAACTCATCCACATTCAAATCCTACAAACCAAAGTATTCTATTAAAATCCATAGCACTCGTGGATGGACCCACCACAAATCCAAACCTCATGGAAAGTCAACACAGAATAAAGACATTTACTATAATACACATTCCAGAACTCATAGAGTTATTTTAAAAATTAAAAATGTTCGTTTTCATAATCTTTCATCTGAATGTACTTTCATGTACCTGGCCCTTTCTGAATATTAACGCCAACCTTTCATGATCCAATCAATTCTTAAAATCATATCCCGCACTAAATTTATCTTATTAAACACGTTTCACCTGATTGCTGAAGAACATTGAGCATTTTTCGTTTGAAATTGCCATTTCAGTGGCTATAGTTACAGAATGTACTTTTAAAAACGAGTTGAAACTAAACAGAGGCATCTTTCTGTTATGTAGCAAACAGGAACATGATAAAGAAGTAGACCGTATGGTGGTGTCACACATGAGTTGATAGATATCACACATTTCACATCATGTAAAGTGCTGCAGACAAATACCTCGAGGATCCTCTCGTCATCGATTTCATTGAAGACGGTGCCGTTGATCTGATTTGGTTTCAGAGCCACCCAATTGAACACTGGCATGCGGAACTTGGTTTTGATTGGCTTTTTAATTTTCACAGCTGCCAAGAAAGAAAAGAGACCCGTGACTACCCAAACATGTACCAACTACTCAATGAGATTCGCAAATCACAACGCATAACACGTTAAGCAAAGACACACGACACACACAATATGACGAGATCACGACAGTTAATGGTGACAAATATCAGGAAACCTACAGAAGAGCTTGATTGGTCCATCTTTGAGGGCAGGAGAAAAAGAGAGTAGATAAAAACAAATGTTTAGAGAGGTATAAAGCACAAAAGTCTAGAAAGAGGAAGCAAAAAAATGTTTGTAAACGCTAAGAAGTGCCGAACAAAAATCCACTAAAGATTGAACAACTACACTAGCGGTCAAAAGTTTACTTAGTATTTTTGAAAGAAGTCTCTTATACTTATAAAGACTGATTTTATTTGATCAAAAATACAGTAAAAAAAAAGTAACTGAAATATTAAAAATAACCATGTCCTAATTTAATATATTTTAAAATATAATTTTTTCCTGTGATGAATTTTCAGCCTCATTACTCCAGTCTTCAGTGTCACATGATCCTTCAGAAATCATTCTAATATGCTGATAGGTGATCAATTATTATTGGCACTTAATTATTAATAATTAGCACCAAATTTTGACCGGTAGTGCATTTAAGGAAAAAACTGTTTACACTTTATAATAAGGTTCCATTTGTTAACATTTGTAAACAATAGTAGTTAACATGTACCAACAATTAAAAACAATACTTTTTATCTCAGTAAATACACTTTAGTTTAGGGTCAAATTCTCACTATTAACTAGTTGCTTATTAACATGTATATTACTCATTCCCTCCAGAAAAACGCAGATTTTGTTTTGTGATCGTTGCGGGCAAAAATCCTTGATTATGCGGCACGTTTTCTTAAAAAATGAGATGGAATATGCGGGATATTTTTGTAATTTTATGCGATGAAATTGCGGGTTGATGCAAAAGAGGAAAAAAAGGTGATTCACCAACACCCTGTTCTCTCTAGTTACTGCCTTCACGTAAAGAGTCATTTCTTATTACTTCCTGTGATGAGCAAGCTACTAAATCACTGAATACTAAAGTTCTCATTCTGTTTTATTTCAGAGCTTCATTAACACATGAATCAAACTCACAAAACATTGAGTCAAACAAGTTCTGTCGCTTTACAAAAGGAATATTCAACAACTTCTGTAAAATAAATAAATAAAATATAAAAAAATAAAATGTGTTCTTCCTGTTTTACAGAGGTAGCTGTACAAAACACACATCTTCTGTTAAATTAAGTGCTTCCAATGCACAAAGTCCAATCTCTCAGTGCAACATAAATTATTTTACACACCACTAATATACAGCGTCGTCTGCGGTCCGACACGCAGAGCAAAATAATTTGCCCCCACTGTCATGTGACACAGCGTGAAACTGCTTTGCGCGCTCTTTTGCGCTTATTTTTGTTGGCAAATGAGAATGATTTGCGTGCTTCATCACGGTTTCACCGCGGGGTTCGCAGATGATGTTCACGTCGCATAATCACGTCACTTCATAAGGTTCCCATGGCATTAGGGGGAAATAATGGTGCTTTACTTGTGTGAAGTAAACGCAACATTTTTCAACTTTCAAGATATATGTGACTTTTTTGCAACGAAAACACAGGGATTATGAAATCATGCTAGCCCCGCATATTTTGCTTGCTGAAATCTGCAATTTATGCGGCGAAAGTGCGGCGTATTTGAAAAAATGCGACCCCCGCATAAATATGTGGCTGATTATGCATGAAATCAAGCGATCACATAATCGCGTTTTTCTGGAGGGACTGATTACTAGAATATTGGCTGTTTATTAATGCTTAAAGCACATATACTCTGCATGATCATATTCTGCATCACTTAATCCAACACAATACCTAAACTTAACTACCTTATTAATCATTAATAAGCAGCAATTATGAGTTTGAGGCAAAATATAGTTACTAATTAATAGTGAGAATTGGACCCTAATCTAAAGCGTGACCAAATTAATATATGCGTTAATTAACATTAATGAATGGAACCTTATTGTAAAGCGATACTAGAAAAAAAATGAATCTAAACAGGCAACAACAACAAAAAAAAAAAATCATAAATCTGCAATGACATTCACAACTGAGACACTCACCAGACAAGCCAGAGTTGAATATGACGGTGGGCGTGCCGCTGCCCGGGAGAGGAGGAGCACACGGAGGGGGAGGTGGGGGTAAGGGAGCAGAGATCTCAATAGAATGCCCAGGAGGTGGAGGTGGGGGAGGAGGAGGTGGTGGAGGCGGTGGAGGGGGCGGCGGAGGTGCGAGAGCTGCCGATGGCCCATTAGGAACTACAGGAAAAGAAAAGAGAGTGTTGGTTAATTAATTGAAGACAACAAGCTTGAGCGTGCTTACAAGCCTACGACACGTAAGAATTACTAATTAGAAGAGACTGGCTGATAATCGGTTTGGATATTTACACGTTTATACTCAGCGCGTCTTTAAACAAACACCATTAATTTGTGCTAAAAATGTCTGTCGGCCCACTCTGTTGAATCACTGACTGCGAACACATTGCTCACAGAAAAACAGGGTAAGATGATGGTATTGAGTTAGTTAGACAGCGGTCATCTAATCTCTGTTCAGAAACACATTAGTAATCGTTCGTGAACAAAGACTTTATAAAAAGATGGATGACGTCCCTCCACTTCGTTCTACTGTAGAAAAATGAAGCCGCTGTAGTGGGCGTCAACATTTTGCGCTGATTACATCATTCGGAGCCGGAGTGTGTGCAGTAATGATCCTGAGGAGGCCCCGCCCACTCTTCAGCAGACTCCATCACAAGCACAGCTGTCAATCATGACGTTACATCTGGCTTTTATAGCATTAAATAACTAAATAATACCAAACTGATTGGAAATACGAACACTTGAACATACGCCAGCATGACTTAAAATGACAGAAACCATCTTTGGAAAAAAATATTTGAAGTGTAATAATTTTTAGTTTTACTCGCGTCCCATTCGATTACATGAGAGTGCGAGGATGAGACCTATACTGCAACCATGATCGAAACGTTTTGGCTTCACTTTTCAGGACGTGTTGTCTTGAAAACAAATCATTAAAAGTTTTTTTATTTAAAGAAATTATTACTTTTATTCAGAAAGGATGCATTAAATTTCTCAAAAGTGACAGTAAAGACATAATTCCACCAAATATGGATTTCTTAACTCTTAAGTTAAAACATTAGTAGTGTTTAAAAATTAATAAGAACTTTTTTTATTTTGACCAATTGTCATTTTTTGGAAACAAATACTATAAATCACTATATTTTTATTTGAAATTTGGATGAAATGTTATCAGTGGTTTATAGCATCCAATGCAATAAGTTTGATAGATTTTCATTTTTAAAATTTTTTTTATGTACATAACTCTATCATATAACTCTATACTTAGTACTATATTACTGCTGCATCAAATTATAAAACACTAGTCAACACTGCTGTGAGGGAGTTAATACAGCAACTATAGGAGTGACAGTAAAAAAATCTTCTGACTGCTGTTATTAATCATCTATTTTTTTTCCTCCTTTTGAAAGTTGTGAAAACATTGTTTTTCTTTTGCTATTTGTGCAAATCAAAAAGTCTCGCATTCACCGCTATAAACGTTTACCCAACTACGACGACTATTCTGAGAAACAGAAATGTGAAAAGTGTCTACTTAATAAAACAAATGTTTACTTCACTCAAACGCACACCTATAAATAGTAAATCGAGAGAAACTGATCATTTTGCAGTGGTGTCTGATTTTTTCCAGAGCTGTGGGTTTATATGGTTGTAGCAATTATTTATGAGAAAAAAAAAAACCCAGACGTCTGACCTTGACGGACTGATCAGGAGTAATGAACTAGAAAAAGATTTCAACGTAGAAGAAGGTGTAGCCTCCGCACACACCTACTTATTACGTAATTGACCCTTCACCGGCAGTTTGATTGACAGGCGATCTGACCAATCATAACCCTGAATCCACCATTTTGTCCATCAAAGCAGTCAGGGGAGTTAGTAGATTAACGTTTGTGAACTTGATAAATTGTGTGTCCTCACGTCTTTCCGCGCTTGAAACAACATTCCTTCTGATGTTCATTCATGTTTATTTGATGCTATAAATGAACTAGTATGAAGAGATGATCGGTTCACGAGGAGCTACACATTAAAGAGACACTATATGCTATTTATTGATTAAACTTCTTTAAAAAGTTACGATATATTAAATATAAAACTGTTTCATATGTCTGTTGACGCGTTGTCAGTGTCCTCTTTGCTCCGCGATGTATTTTTCACTCCGTGAGAACGTGATGTGTGGCGTGAGAGCGCGTGGGTTGTTGGACATAGCAACTAAAGAGGGCGAGTCTCTGCGAAGGGTCAATTGTCACGGAGCAATTGTAGAAAATCCAGCCATAGCAAACTCCAAATGAAGTTCGTTTTGGCCTGATTTTGTTCAAAGTGACGTCATATCAGTTCGTTCCTCAAATGTAGTTCTCATGCTCTGTAAATTTAAGCCACTGTTTGAACCCAAGACCACACTATCCCAATTAAATGCAATCAAGGCAAGGTAAAACTCATATTACTCATCTTTAATTGTAGAAAGATGTGCTCTGAACCATTACTCACCAGAGGAGCTCGTCATTGGAGGTGGTGGAGGGGGAGGAGGAGGTGGTGTGGTCATTGCTCGAAGGGTGCTTGTCTGGGAAGTGATGCCCGAGCTGTACGCCGCACCGGCACAGGCTCCGGCCAGGGCCATGGCGTCAGGGCAGGGAGAAAGAGCCATGGGCTGGGGTGGTGACGGCAGCGGAGACACGTCTCCTTCCCCGTCTCCCTCACCCCTCACCTGGATCTGGAGACTGCCTCGGCGCTCCAGCTCATGGATTTTCTTCTCTAGTGTGGACTGCCTCTGAATGGTCTCGTCCTTCTCACGAACTATCCGCCGGAGCGTGTGAACTTGTGAGCTGGCGTCCCGGTACACAGCCTGGATTGCATGTGCACAGACACACAAGCAGAGCAATTCAGCATTTGACAAAAATGCATTAAATCATCCAATGCAATTAAGTTACCAAGTTCTTAAAGTGTCAATCAATTATACTTTAAAATGAAATGATGTGCAATTGATCAAATAAATAATGATATTAAATAATACAGTATATCTATATTTATGCAATTTAAATGTACAAACATGACTGCACTGATGAGTGTGGCTGCTGCGGTGCTGCTGTTACTGATAACCAAAACTAATGGTGTTTGTTACATGAAATAAGGCTGAAATAAATTAACACTTTATTTTACAGTGTCCTTGTTATACGTTAGATGTAGTTACTGTAATAATAACTATAAATTATGCATAATTACATGCGACTAACCTGAAACCAATCCATAATCCTATAGTAAGAACATGTAGTTCATTATTATTACTCAGTACTTGAATAAATGTATAATAACACTAACAGAGACACCTTAAAATAAAGTCTAACCTAAAATAAAATATAAATATTACATGAAAAACTTAAACTTGCTGAAACAAAATACCTTTAGTAAATTACTAAAACTGAAATAAAAGAGATATATAAAGTGATATATATTAAAAAATATATATATGTATATATACAGGGTTGGGGAGTAACGAAACAAGTAACTTAGTTAAACATTTAAAATACAAAATTTGTGTATTTCATTACAGTTACATTTTAAATGGGTGGTAATCAGATTACAGTTACATCTGAAAAGTGTTTTAGATTACCAAAGTGATTACTTTGAGTTTTAATGTCATTTAAACAGCGATTGGTGATTCTCTGACTCTGACCGTCTGAAAAAGCGGAGTTAAGTTTCATCAACATTTTAATACTTTTAAGAGGATCATAAAAATGTTGTTATTTTTATTTAGTACTGTCCTGAACAAGACAAAATGACTGAATTTATAAAAATTGCCCAACTGTCAAGTTAACTTAACTGTCCTTTTATCTCATAATTTTGACTTTTCTCAATATTGTGAGTTTATATCTCATAATTCTGACTTTATAACTCACTATTGCAACTTTATATCATACAATTCTGAGGGAAAAAGTCAGAATTGTGAGATAAAAACTTGCAATTACCTTTTTTGTGTTTGTTTCACTCTTATTAGTATTCCAAAGTATTCTAAAGTATTTAGATTAAGTTACTAAACTTGAGTAATGTAACGAAATACGTTACAAATTACTTTTTAAAGCATGTATTTTGTAATCTGTAGTGAAATACATTTTAAAAGTAACCTACCCAGCCCTGTGTATATATATATATATATAAATGAAAAAAAATAACATTACAAAATTACTATAACTTATACTAAATTGAAAACTTAAATAAAGGGTAATTCAAAATATTAATGAATACTAGTGTTTAATGCTCTGCATTGATGCTTTAAAGGTGCACTATGTAGTTTTTCGTCCACTAGAGGTCGCCTATTCAAAACGACGACACCGAGTTTGAGCGAGGAATCTTGGGACATGTGGTCTTCACCTCACAGCTGGTGGAAAAGAATCGGGGCAGAAATCATTTATGCTCCGTTACCAACAGAAAATGACAACTAAATGTATACTCAGAGCGCTGCACATGATGTGTCGATTATACCATCTGGACGCTCAACATTCATCGGGTGAGAGCACGTTTTAAACAGCTTGTTGTACAAGTTAGTTAATGACCGTTCTAAACTAATGTGCAACCGCATTGAAACATACAGACCATTCTGTAATTTATCAATAAAGTAGCTTAGAAACTTCTAGAATACATTTTTTAGTAACTATACTGACAGTCAAGCCGTGGGTTTTAGAGACGCTGCCAGATAGAAGTAATTCACACACGCAATCGCTCTCTTACTACTAATGCGTTCATATAAATGTAATCTTTACTGTGCTTTTTTATCTGATTTAGAACGGGCAGAAATCTGTGAGAAATGTAACGACCCAAAGACAAGAACTGATGAAAATGAGCTGTTATGTAGGAGAAATAGTCATGTGGGCAGCGCTGTGCACAAGGCAACCTACGTTCGAATCACACCTCGAGATCCAGGCTGATTTGTTCATCAATTACATCAGCAGTGACTAATCAATAAATACCATAACAGCACATAAATAATACTACACAAACACTGACTTGTGCTAAGTGAATGGGTTAAACTGACAGCCCTGTTCATCTATTTTTTATATATATAAAGTAAAATGTAGTATCATGTTGACAGGTTGTTATAAACCATTTGATGAGATCCAAACTGGTGGTGTGATACTGACCCGGACGGAGTCCAACTCTTTGTTCTTCTGCATCAACTGCTTCTCAAGCTCCACGATTTTAGACATGGCCTCATTCTCTGTTTCTAAGAGTTTGTCAGCCATCTGCCAACATGAAAAATCCACAGAATGAGATCGGGGAAAGATGCTGCGGCATTCAAATATTAATTGTGGATATAAACTGTGAAATTATGAAGTTAAGCTAAAGTTAGAAGACTTAACCTTTGCGCATCAATTTAAAAACAAAACAAAAAGTTACACATAGGTCCATAGAGGAAAAAAATGCCCATGTCCAAAGACTGTCATAAAAGATTTTAAGTTTGGGAGCACAGACTTAAATTTGGCCTCATTTTAAAGAAGATCTTTGGCAGATTATTGTTGAAGCAAAAAAAAAAAGATTTAAAAAGTGAAAGGTAAAAAGTTAGAGATTTAATTTTATAAAACTTATGAACAATTTTATATGAAATATATATTTTATGAAACATGGGGAACTCTAAAACTTATCAAATCAAAGCCATAAATATAAACAAGTTTTGTTCCAAATTTGAGGTTGATGAATCAAAAAATGAGCTTTCAGTAAGATTGTTTGGGCGCAGTACCGGATTTTCCAAAACTCCACAAATCCAACCACTGTGAGTTTTTCTCTCTTAAATATTACACATGCAATTTTTGTATTTGCATTATAGGTCAAACCTGAGAAAAATGGCAACATTTGGTAAAAATTTTAATTTTGAAGCCTTGCCAACAGAATGAAAGCCTATTAACAAAAGACTGCATCATTTTATCGTTAAATGGCCCTGGGATTAAAAACTGCACATTTAAAAATGAGCGATTAAAAATGGACATTTTTGTCGTTAAGGTCCTCAGAACTATTTTGTGTACCTAGCGTAAAATAGATTAAAGGAAATGGTGGTGAAATAGTAAAATTCCAATAAAAATACACACCTGTGCCAAAATGTATGCAGTTGGCATTAACACCAAAATTTAATCATTACTCAAATTATGTGAATGAAGAATCAGTTCTAGAAAGAGTAAAGGGAGGTGTGTGCGTTTTCCCTCACGTGTGAGAGATTCTCCTCCAGTTCCTCCACACGTTCAAGGGCAGCGTTTTTGGTCTCTGCGTCTTCTAGAAGCGTCCCGACGTCAAACAGGTTATCCAAGTATGCCTGGATCTGCACTTTGAGTTTATCGCTCTCAGTGTGCTTCAGCCTCTGCGCACAAAAACACCCCGGAGACAGCGGACATGAGCTTCTGAGCGAGCGTGAAGAGGATATACTTTGAGCGTTTCATACCTCGAGATAGTCATCCAAAGCAAGTTTGGTGAAGTCGTACTGGAGATGAACTCTGAAGTTCATGTCCTCTACTGAGTGCACCACAATATTGATGAACTGCATGCACGCCACCTGAGTCACGAACAGGGAATGATGATGAGATATGACATCAGTAGTGGTGAGTTTAAAAGGCACTCCAGAGGACAGAGGAAGGACTCGCAAATATAGACCCACCATGAAATCAATATTGTTGTCTTCATTTTTGAAGTGTTCCATCAATTTCTCGAACCTTTGGGATTCAGAGCAGACCTGAGAAACACAAAAGATGCAAGTTATATTTTAATAACACACAGGAAACAACATTGTGCATTTTAAATTCTGACAGTTTTGAATAGTTAGAACGTATGATTAATTAAATATCAATAATGTTCATTTTATAATCACAAAGTACATCGTAATCTCCATCGTTTTTATTGTGAAATGCAGTTCTTGAAGCTCAACAACTGAAATCTCACCCATGAGTGAAACACTTACCAGCAGCCAAAACGTATGCAAGATTAAATCGTTTTATTGTTTGCAGATTTGCATTATTGCATTTCCTGTGTGGTTTGTGAATGTTTATTTTCGCTGCCGTCAAACCCAATAATTCAACATTATTTAGTTTTCTTTAAATAGTGCTAAAACATTTGAGTTTTTAATATTCAAACATATTTAAAATACACATATTTGAGTTTTAAATTTTTTATATTGTAATAATTTCAATGTTTAATGGCATCTTTTTATGAATGAAGGCCAGCATCACTGATAATAATACTGGTACTGGTGATTTTTTACATCAATTACTGACATTCAACATTACAGTATAACTGAAAGCTATCAATTTCAACATTTATTAAGCTTAAAAAATGACTATAAATGAATAACTTTATATGTAAAGTGTACTTAAAACAATCTTCACATAAACTCATAATAAAAGTCATAACAGGTAGGAAATATACAGAAATGGAAAGTTATCAAATACTTTAGTCTTCATGCATAAATTATAAGTTAAATATAGATTAATCCTCATTTAAATGCAACAAATATTCCCTTTGTTCTTTGATTAACATTAATGACGGACATCATCACAGCAGCTGGTTTATTAGGTTACTGTCACTTTAAGAGCTGCCGGATCAGATGCACATCTCATTTTCTCACAACTCTAAGTTCATTTAAGACTTCTCTTATGGAGATACACGACAAAAACGGGCATTTTAGCATAATTCTGTGTGATATTGTTTGATCAAGCGCGAAAGAGAACTCGATACTGGCGCGCAACTTTGTGCATGCAAGTCGTGTGTGCGTCACATGACAACGCGTTCTCGTTTGTCTTGTGGCTCTCGAATGGTTTAAAAGCATTTGTGTGATCATATACTGAAACGCTAACCAAAACATGATGAAAAACAGATGCTGCGTTAATTGCACCAAATATTTTTAACGCGTTAACCCAAAAAATTTAATTGCATGTGCCAGCGCATTCATTTTGAGAGCACTACTTTAAAATAAACGGAATGCATTAACTACATAAAATGTATCAGATTAATTGAATAAATATTTTACAGCCAGTTGAGACTTAAGTGAGAAATTATTCAATGCAATAGCAGTATTACTAAGCATAAAAATATGATGGAAAAATATGATAAAAATCATAATTTGAAATAAATGGAACACGTAAATTATGGTAGAATATCCTTTCTTACCTCTTTGAAATGGTCAAAAGCAGCAAGGATGATCTCATGTCCACCTCTGACCAAACAGACGGCAGCTAACAGCTCCAGAACCAGGGCTTTGGTCCTGCACAAAGACGACAAAAGGACACTTATAATCAAGAAACCAAAATACTTTGTGCTCCAATCTCCGATAAAACATTCCAAGGAAAAATTAAAGATTCCAAATACAACCAATCAAGAAATCTCCAAGGGGCAGGTCAAGTGATCCTACTGGTTTTACGGTTGGCAAATTACAGAGGAATTATCCCAACTAAACAAGGGACTATTCATAAAAGTTGTTTGACGGCTTTGAAAGATTCTGTATCACAATCTTCGGGAACGGTCTCAGTTACAAACCGTTATCTCCTATTGACTTTAATCAGCACAAATGACACACAATTCATCTATTTATAGCTAAAGTTTCCAAAGAACACCCCTTCCAAAAAAGGTCTTTGATCAAATGTAATAGCTTAACGGTTTGGATGAAAGCCTTGACAGATAAGAGTTCTCATCAACCGTTGGAGAGGTTTAAACACTGGAAGGCGAATATACACCGGTATACTGATGTGTGTGTGTGTGTGTGTGTGTGTGGTGTTACCTGGGATTTTTGTTGTTAAGGCTCAGAGCAATTTCATTGACAGCATGGGGGTGGGACATGACCATGTTGAAGCCATACTTCAGACAAAGAGTGCGATATAGTCAAGGGAAAAACAGATTCAAATAAAGCTGAAAAACTTGCTGAACAAAACAAAAATTTCATAATCTCTTACCTGGTAGTTCATAATCGCTCTGAGACACATGATGCAGACATGAACGTCATCTTTTTTACACACCAAACGGGAGTTCTTCAGAGTTCTGCGACTGGGCAAAGTATTAGACCTGAGATTGCAAGAACACGTTGAGGGCTGTCTTGTAAAAATCATTCCCAATTTTCAGAGCGAACACAGATGTGTTTGTTTGTGTGCGTCTACCTTAAGGAGTGCCGTGTGGATCGTGGTATGCTGCTGCCGCTAACCGGTGATGGTAGATTACTGTCACCATGGAGATCTTCTATAGACCTGCTCCAGGGGGTCTCTACGGAAATCTCTCCAGTGGCGCTCTCCGTTACATCTCCATCAAACCTGAGAGAGCATAAGAGTGTCGTTTAAAGCATAAACAATACACAAAATATAAAACATTGAGTCCTCCCAACTTCTTGTTGAGAAAGTACGCTTAGTTAACGCATGTCAAGTTAACGAATGACTTTTGTCTTCTGAAATCTCATTGCTAATCACTTGAAGGGGGCATTTAAAGGAAAACATCAACGGACCTAAAACTGAACCTTGAGGCACACCACACTCTACCATTGTTTTGATAGTTGTTCTTTTACACACACACACACACACACGTTGTGTTTTCATTTTTTATGGGGACATTCCATAGGCGTAATGGTTTTTATTCTGTAGAAACTGTACATTGTGTCCCCCTACACTACCCCTACCCCTAAACCTACCCATCACACAAAATGTTCTGCTATTTTAGATTGTCAAAAAAGATAATTCTGTATGATTTATAAGCTTGTTTCCTCATGGGGACCAAAAAAATGTCCCCACAAGATCAAAATTTACTAGTATTACTATACCTGTGAGGACATTTGGTCCCCATAACGTAGGGAATACCCACACACACACACACACACACACACAGGGTATCGATCTGACAGGTAGAAGATAAACCAGGCCTGTCCGTGAATGCCAACAGAATGCTTAAGGCTATTCAAAAGAGTCGTTTTTAAACGCTCTTTTGTAATTTTAAATCAATAACAAGTTAGTCATCGAAACTTTTTTCAAGACTGGTCATAACTTTTTAAAGTCAGTAGTATAGGAAGGTAGACCGGTCAAACTTGAATCCAGAAAGTAAGACTGATTACCCCTGGGTTAACTGGTAGCTCATCAAGTCCTTAAGACAGTCTTAACATGGTGGCTATGTTTATGCAACTGGCCCTTAAAACTGCACTAACATTTCAATTTCTTTCTTCTCCTACACCTTAGGACAGTGTTTCTCAGCTCCATTTGACTGCACCACAGTAGCTGTGTTTACATGGACCACTGTTTGAAATCAGACTAGTAGCACAGTCGGAATAAATCGGCCAAATCTGATTTAAACTTCATTCGGATTGTAAAAGGTAGTTTAAACCTTTTCAAATCCATTCAAGAATATTTAAACATTTGATCGGATTGAAAACTGGAAAGTTCTGTGCATGTGCAATGACACAAAAATGGCGTAAAGACACATGCAACTGATATTGTTAATGTCCTGAAATGGATAAATAGACATCTGCTTTTAAAAAGAAAGAAAAGGAGGATGATTAATATGCGTCAACAGCGGGAAACTCTGTATATTTGTGCAGTGTAGACACGTCAAAAGATCAAACCCGATCTGAAGTTTGTCATATATCAACCCGATCACTTTATTTAGCGTTCACTTAAACACTATTGACAGGATTTACTAAAGACACGCAGTGAGAAATTAGCGCTGAAGAGGCGTGGACACGGTTATTATTGAGGCTGAACTTATTGCAAATGCATTTGTTTTCAGAAACAGTGTATTTAAATGAATCATGCAAGGCGATTTACTAAGTGTGGCGAGGGGGGCGTGGCTCGGCGAGGTCTGCAGCGGGAGAGAGTAAGTAGGTCAAGTGCAGGATGACATACACCTGTGTCTCGTTGAAGTAATTGGCGTGGAGACCGGATGAAGCCAGCTGGAAACGGGAACCCGGGAGAGAGCTAAGTTGAGGACTCGTGTGAATGTGTGCGGGAAGCTCTGGAGAGCTGGCCAGTGTTATTGTGCAGCGGACCGAGTTTGATTTGAAAGCGTGACTTTTGTTTTGATCTAAAAAATACAAACAAACAAGTCTCAGCAAGCCAACCCCGTTTCCTTCCTTCTATATACTTTGAATATTGTTACACTAAGATCTGCGCTCGTCAATTTACTGGCGTTTTCACCATTATTTACGGCTAAACGGCAGATTGCCTTGGTCATTATGGAAATGATCCGCCTGCATCCGTGTTCTTTCATTTGCATGTCGTCAGTAGAACACGTTGGAATTACGCTCTCCTATCTGGCCCAATGAACGGATTCAATCGGAATGATTCCATGATCTCTCGCTGAAATAAAAGGTGTCCATGTAAACGGAGATGTCTCACTAATTAAAACACCTGATTTAACTCATCAGGTTCTTAATGTGTTGAATAGGGAGCATCGAAAACATTCTGGGAGGTTGATCCAGAGGATTGGAAACACTGTTTTAAGAAATGGAAGTAACGTTAGTGCTTCTAATAAATAAAGGATCAATAGTTCCCAGCCTACAGAATACATGCAGCGGGATATAAATATAAGCCTGACTAAACAGAAGAGTCTCAAGTCTAGAGTATAATCATGCTCCACCAATGAGCTGGTGTGTGGTGGGTGTTCTGACACAATATGGCTGCCTTCGCATTATCCAGGTGGATGCTGCACATTGGTGGTGGTTGAGAAAATGTCATGTAAAGCGATTCGAGTACCCAGAAAAGTGCTATATAAATACAACGAATTATTATTATTATTATTAATTAAGTAATTATTAATTATAGAGTATGTGGACACCCATGCCGAGTAGACTGTCAAGCCTGGATTCAGCCTCAATTAACTTTTTTTATACTTACTTTTATAAGTAGTCTTTAAGCTGACAGCTGAATCATATCACAAGATGCTGAAATTACTGTAATTGGATTCGATTTTGCTTTCACAATGATCTTAAAATACATCTTACACATTCCCATCAATCAAACCCTCTGACACTGCTAAAATTTAACCCTTGTGCGTCAAATAATAATAATTAAAAAAGTTACATATAGGTTTATAGTGTCAAAAAACTGTCATAGTATTTGAAGCTTGGGAGCACAGACTTTTTAAAGAAGACCCTGACTGTTTAAGAAGTGAAAGCAAAAAAAGTTAGAGGTTTAAGTTTATGAAAATGATTTACGAATATTGTTTATATAAAATAGATATTTTATGAAACATGTTGAACTCTAAAACTGCTAGAAAATCAAAGCCATAAATCTAAACAAGTTGTGTTCCAAATTTGAGGTTGATATTACAAAAAATGAGCTTTCAGGAAGAGTTTGTTTGGGTCTATAACATGCAGAAGCAGAAAACAGGAATAAAGCATATAAGCGAGTATTTGCTTTATAGGTCAAACCCGAGAAAATGGCACCATCTGGTAAAAAAAAAATTAAAATTAAAATTTTGAAGCCTTGCCAACAGAATGAAAGCCTATTAACAAAGATTGCATCATTTTAGAGTTAAATTCCCTGGTATTAAAAATGGCAGTAATGAGTTTCAATGGGGCATTTTTGTTCTTAAGGTCCTGAGAGGAACTATTTTAGTGTATTTAGTGTAAAATAGATTAAAGGAAATGGGGGCGAAAAAGTAAAATTCCAATAAAAATACACACCTGTGCCAAAATTTATGCAGTTGGCATTAACACAGGCAAAATGATCAAAAAAAACAAGACTGAAAGACAAAAATGCAGGACAAACAAAAATGTCCATAAGTAGACAAGGGTTAATTCATCACCCCCTTTCATTTGTCAGAAGAAACTGTGAAGTGACATGATTTCAGAAACATCAGTTGACTGTTGTGACAAACCCTACTAATGTCAAGGTGTTCTGAGATGGCAAGCAAGCTTAAACCAAACATAAAAAGTAAAAAAAAAACAGCAGTAAAGACAAAAACTGACTCAAAAATGAAGATTACCAAGAAAAAGGACTTACGTGACAGCGTACTGGGCAAAAGACAGGTACTCCACAAGCACATCCAGCCCTTTATTCTCCTCATTGAGAAACTCTCTCACCCATCTAAGAACAAAACATTTAATAAACGTTTCTCGACTGAATGCCTCAAAAGAATCCTTTCACATGCCTGAAATGAAATTAATTCACTGGACTCACCCGATGTGATTGGTCCTAAGAGATATCTCCAGCTCTCTGAGCACCTGAGTCGACTCCTGAACTCGCCTCCGAAACTTCTGTGAGGAAACAGGAAGAGATGTCCAGTCTGAGCAAATATGTACTTGACTTGGGTGGATAGTTGCAAAAGCCAATCGCAGTGTGAAACAAATTACATATAAGGTTAGATGTGACTCTTCTGGACTTCCAAACATTTTGATGCTATAAATCCCCCAAATATGATGGTTCTCTTGTGAGGCAAAACAGGCAGGTTTATATTTTCATGTATTATTGCACAGGGTTGGGGAGTAACGAAACACAAGTAACTTAGTTACGTATTTAAAATACAAAATGAGTAATTGTATTTCATCATGGTTACATTTTAAATGGGTGGTAATCAGATTACAGTTACATCTGAAAAGTGTTTTAGATTACCAAAGTGATTACTTTGAGTTTTAATGTCATTTAAACAGCAATTGGTGATTCTCTGACTCTGACCGTCTGAAAAAGCGGAGTTAAGTTTCATCAACATTTTAATACTTTTAAGAGGATCATAAAAAGTGTTATTTTTTATTTAGTTCTGTCCTGAACAAGACAAAATGACTGAATTTATATAAAAAATTGCCCAACTGTCAACTGAACTGTCCTGTCATGACCTGATGATCCACGACTGTTTTCATGTTTTGTGAGTCATTTTATAATTCACTCGTCACTGCAACTTTTCTGTTTTTTTCCCCCTCACAATTGGGAGTTTGCATTTCACAATTTTGACTTCTTTTTCTCAGAATTGCGAGATTTTCACAATTGCAAGTTATAAAGTCAGAATTGGGAGATATAAACTTGCAATACTGACTTTTTTTTCTTGCAATTGTGAATTTAGTATGTGAGTTTATATCTCATAATTCTGAATTTTCTCAATATTGCGAGTTTATATCCCATAATTCTGACTTTATAACTCACAATTGCAACTTTATATCACACAATTCTGAGAGGAAAAAGTCAGAATTGTGAGATAAAAACTTGCAATGACCTTTTTTGTGTTTGTTCCACACTTATCAGTATTCCAAAGTATTCTAAAGTATTTAGATTAAGTTACTAAACTTGAGTAATGTAACGAAATACGTTACAACGCATGCTTTAAAAAGTAATTTTTTGGAATCTGTAGTGAAATACATTTTTAAAAGCAACATACACAGCCCTGATTATAAGATTCATATGTGGAAGAAAACTTGTCAGTAAAGCTCTAAAAGGCGAAGTGACAACCGAATTTAGCTGCAGTGTGTACGTTCCCTTTTAAATTCAATAAGAACTTCTAGAGGAGACATTAAAATGAAGAGTCTGGGGTTTCTTCCATTACTTAGACGCAGTAAAATATGCAGAAGACATTTCTCTTTGTAGATATCACCCTTCTCCATACACTCAGATTTATTTGCATTCATTATTCATTGTCTTTACACACACACACAGACACACACACACACACACACACACACACACACACAGACACACAGACACACAGACACACACACACACGCTACCTGCAAGTGTCGTGCTTAAGGGCACAATGAACCCCCTTGCAGAGTTTGAATCTACAACTTTTGGATAACAGGTCTAGATCTTTAAATCTTAGTGGTCAGAGAGCCAGCGAGTAACTCACCTTCCTGGTGACGGCAGGGTCCAGAAAGCTTCTGAGCTTCTGGATGTATGTGTGCGGAGGATTCTTCACTTGGAAGCGCTCCTGTTAGACACAAATTATGTTATATTTCTATTATTTATATTTAACACTCTTGAAGTTCAAACCCCTCCACAAGTTCCAACATAAAACATTTACTAAGCAAACCTCCTCTTCTGTTCAGTCATCCTCTGATCTAATTCCCAATCTCACTTTCACCCAATCACTTCTGAACCACATTTCAGTCCTGAAATCATCATGGCAATCACTGAGATATGATCATTCATTATTTAGACAGCATTTCACCTCAACATGCATTTTCAGTCAGTCATGCTCTTCTCTTATGTCAGCGTAGCCATGGTGACATGATGTAGAGAGAATGTATTAATGGTATGTAGTAATGTAATGCTAAAGGAACTTTCCTCTGTGTATGTACACTCCAGGACGATTGTATATCTGCACTAATTTTCAGCTTAGATCAGTTTAAAGAGCTACAGACTTACAGGAAATACAACAAAAATGACATTCGACCAACTTCATAAACATTGACGGACGATTAAATATGCTTTCCGATATTTTGGTTTATTGGATTCATTCTTACAGTAAACTTTGCCAACAGGAATTAGAACTACAAAGTTTAAAGGGATCTCCTCGAAAAGAGGATATGGGGAGAGAAACGAGATCTCGAATATAATCCAGTGGCTGACCACATCACAAGTGTCTCGTCTTTTTTCCACTGAATAAAAACCCAAGAAACCACAACAGAGCAAAAAAAAAAGCTCTTTCCACAGAGGTTCTGGTGATATCAATATCACATTAAAAATACCAAACGTTACAATATTACACTGAACGTTGTACACACGGTTATTAATTCAAAATGTTTGGTTGTAATTCATTCAAAACCATTCAGTGACTCATTAATAAATAGCCAACTTGTTTCATTACTGGATGAATCAATATTTTTAAACGAATCTTTTGTTCAATTTGTCGCCACCTTTACACACAACCGTTATTTGACTCGCCAAGGTAGTTTGCTTTATTTTGATCGCCATCGTAGATATCAGTGTTTATATACTAACTTAAAACTTATATCTCAGTTCTTCTGTGATAATTTTAATATTTGTAAAATGGAAATAACGTGTGGTTCAAAACTGCTTTCTGGAACACATTTGAATGTTCAGGTATGATTTTGTGAAAGGTTTAAAGACGCGGGCGAATCGTTGTCACTAATAAAATAAGATCGTGTGGGTGCTTAATAGACATCACGATCGTTTTATGATTAGTCGTGCATCTCCAGAAGTATTGTTTGTTCTTACTTCATGTTAATTAAAGTAGTTAACTAATGAGACCTTATTGAAAAGTGTTACCAATATTATGTCTATTACAAAGTTCCAGTTACCATGTGTATACAACGTTCAGTGTAATATTCTAATATTTTTGACTAAGTCAGAGGCGGTTTATGGGGTCACGCACAGCTGACATTTTTAAAATTTGAAGTATTAACCATGTAAAGCCTGAAATGAATTTAATTTTTTGAAATGGAAGTTTATTGAACCATTATACAAAATCTAAAATATGCTTTTTTTTTTTTCTATGATTATCTTATTTGATACATCAGGCCTTTATGGAATATGAAGCTCATACTCGGGGAGTTAAAACACTCAAATTTTATTCAGGAGGCAAAAAAATATGCAAATTAGTGCATTTTCTGATATTTATATGGTCAAAAAGTAAGATGAAATTCTGATAGCTTGTAATGGAAATCAATGAGGTCTTTTAAGTATAGCAGACTACTTTCATGAAATGCATATAAATATCAGTTTTCATTCAATACCTCCCAATAATGTCTTCGTAAGATGGATTCAAACGCTTAGTTTTATGATCATAGTTCTGTGGGCGGCAAACGTACAAATACACATTCCTCAAGAGCTTCATGCATCATATTTGATCATTGGCATAATTTGGGGGTGGGACTGCTTCGAAGCTTTACGAATCTTTTGTTTCGTATCAGTGATTCGGATCGCGTATCAAACTGCTGAGATCACGTGACTTTGGCGCTCTGAAGCACTGATTCGAAACAAGATTCGTAAAGCTTTGAAGCAGTGTTTTGAAATCGGCCATCACTAGATATTGTTGAAAAGTCTTTTTTTGGCGCACAAAAAGTATTCTCATCGCTTTATAATATTAATGTAGAATATATCTGTTTTAAATGTGTTTTGAGTACCTTTCTGGATCTTGAGAAGTTCGGTGACATTGAATCACTGAGCCATTGGATTTCATCAAAACTATCTTAATTTGTGTTCTGAAGATGAACGAAGGTCTTACGGGTGTAGAACGACATGAGGGCGAGGAATGACAGAATTCTCATTTTTAACCTTATATAGCAGTCCTGCGAAATTGCTTCCTGGCTTTTTAGAGACTCATTACAGAAAGCATGCAAACAGACTCTCTCACCTGATCACATATCAGCTCCCATTTTTTTTCATTGTCATACTGTCTGAGGAGCCTCACTTTATCCGGAGGAAGGTTCATGGAGTTCTGAGGAAGAAAGAGAGAAGAGTTCACTTTCTTCTTTATCATGCATGTGAAGTCATTCTTTGCATACCATGTTCATCAAAAAGTGATGAAAAGCTAAACAGCTAGATTTCGAAATTCCTGAGACACCGTGGACTTCTCTTTACAGGTTTTTCAAACACACCAAGTGACCAGCAGTGGATAACCCATTGACCATTTCGTCCAATTCTCTGACCTAACTTTGAAGTTGGTTTCAGTCTAAACTGCTTGTATATCTTCAGAATAGCCGGATTCTCCTCGGCAGCTTCATACAGAATGCATTGAGATTTTAATCAGTGCCTTCTCAAGACATTTTGAAAAGGAAGCCCAGTATGAGTTATAGGAACTCAATTACAGGAACGAGCCACTAGGGCGGAGCCCGAGAACTACATTTTTCCCTATAGGGCCAATTTCCTGGTTGCATTCGCACCGCCTGTAGGAACTCTGAAGTGATGTAAGCCGGCAGACGAGCCATTTGATTTAAACCATTCAACAACATCAACATCTGGAGGACGCCGTGAGAAGTGCCTGGACTTCGGCATCGGTCCATCTATCGCTGTTTTCCATGTTCGTAAAGTAAGTAAACTGTGTGTTTACACGGGTTTTAAAAAATGGTGGGTACCGGTGTTTTGTATGATATGCAATTGGACAATCAACATACATTTAGGTCACTGGTAGCTTCTATTGTGCTGGTTTAGATCCTACTCTGAAGCAGAAGCTAATTTACATTTTTACATTTATTCATTTGGCAGATGCTTTTATCCAAAGCGACTTACAAGGGGGGCTATTAGGGGTTAGTTGCCTTGCTCAAGGGCACCTGAGTCATGGTATCGAAGGTGGAGAGAGTGCTGTTCATTCACAATCCCCACCTTCAATTCCTGCCGGCGTGGGAATCGAACCAACAACCTTCAGGTTACAAGCCCGACTCCCTCACCATTAGACCTAATTCAGTCCCCACAAAAGACGTTCCTATAACTAAAATCATTCCCAGTTCCTGCAGTGCGAAGACACCAAAATCTGGCAATAGTGTTGTCAAAAGTACAGACTTCGGTACTGAAATTCGAAAAATGTGACAATACCAGAGTTTCCCCCGACCTACGGATTCTTAAACGCTTACGATTGGCCATTGTATTCATGCGTTCAACAGATACGTCTGTGATTGGCTACAGTGATCAACGCTTCAAAAACATGTTGTAAATAGAAAGCAGGCATCCATCAGCGGATCCCCGTTGACCAATCACAGACATATCTGTTGAGCACATGAACACAACAGCCAATCAGAAGTTAACAATGCTAGGGGGAAATGCTGGTACCGTCATATTTTTAAAAAATTTCAGGTATTTTGGACAACCCTAATCGGAACTACACGAAAAAGTTCCTCCGGTGCAAAAGCACCATGAAATTTAGAGAAAAATGTCTCAATAGTGGTTAATACATGTTACACACTTGGTCCACACGATAATAACAATGGATTGATAGGATCACGTTAATTAATAGCATGAATTTAAATTACATTTAAATTAATTGAATCCATCAAAAATAACGTGCAATTTCATCGTGTCTCTTTTAGTTCTTCTATTTGGGAATAATAAGCCAAGCCCAAGTTCGATTAAATGATTAATGAGAGAACAGCTCTGGCTCAAAGCGTCAAAAATGAAAACAAGAGCAAATGCCCAACATGTGGAAGAGGGTGTCGAGACTCGGGCTGCAAAAGCCAACTCTACTGGGACACAATTTGTGATGCAAATGTGTGAAAACGAGGCAGCATTAACCGATTTGCATTCACTCCATTTCTCCTCTCACAGACACAAACAGACATGCCCACACACATGGCATGAAGCGTTTCTGCTGATTTGCAGACTTGGATTCTCCATGCACTGATTAGATCTCAACTGCTCTGAGAGCAGCTCTCTAATGTAAGCAAATGACATGTGTCTGTTTGGAAGAGAATGTGAAAATCAAATCATGGAGATAAGTCACAGACGATCTACTCTAAGTGCGTTGATAAAAGACCCTTGAGAACTTGTCAAAAGAAAGCGGTTGAGTAGTCACATTAATCAAATCACTGTAGAACCAGCTAATATTAATGGTAAATAGTGCACCTGTTTGACAGACACATCTCCAAATTTGTCATTTATTTATATATATACTAGACATTATTTTGAAGAGCCATTTTGTTGTGCCAATGGCTGAAATATCAACCAACAAGACCCCTACTCGCATTGTAGCTCTAAATAAGTGCGATTACTTTTCATGCCACACGGGTTTGTTGGCCCCGTTAAGTCCAGAACCTAAAAACAATCCCGTTTAAAAGCAAACGCAGGGAATAGAGTGGCCTACAAGAGCGCGCTGAGACGACAGGACAGACTCCTTGAATCACGCATCAAAGCATAATCACCACAATATGAAAGAACGAGCCCAAGCTCACTAAAACAGATGGAAAAACCCAAAGGATTCCACAATAAAGCGCCGCGCGCCTGCAATTAGTAGCCAACATGCACGCGCAAACAGCATCAAAGCGCCGCACACAATAGAGGCGTGTGTGCTGGCGTGGGCTGCCAGCTCCCATACTAGTTGTGCACATGATACAATTACATCGATATGCCTTTTTTCCCAATGTCAGGATGGAAGTGAAAATTACCAGTGCGATTGCAAATCTCTCCTCCAGCTCGGCCGGGTCCGGCATGGGCAGTTTAGGGGGTTTGCTGCCCCTCGCCCTGAAATCTGTGAGCTGAGCGTCCATACTTTCAGCGTTCCCCATGTTTTTTTTTTTTTTTGTCTGATGCCCAGCGACGGTAAACCCCGTTCGAAAAACGTATTCAGCTCCAAAATGTAATAAAGAGGTAAAAAGCAACCCAAAAAGATAAGCAGGCTTTCATAGGTGACTACACGCCCTCTCCATCGATGCAAACCCGCAGAGCTCTGTATCAGATGACAATAGCATCCCTACATTGTTAATCCGTATCTGTCGGGCCCTCCGTTCATTTCTCGGAGCTGTTGAGCATCGTTCACTCAGCGGCAGCGGCTCTGAAGCTGGGCGCGTTTATCTGTATCATGCACAATAAATGCACCGCTGGAGGTTTGCGGCATGATAACGCGCATGGCTCGGACTCGCGCAGGCCAGTTAATCCGCGCGGTGTGGATGATAACAGACGGACTTCGACAAAACGCAAACTCCCCCATTCAATCCCCGACACAATGAAGCCTTTCAGCACCAATCCCCCGCTGGGGAGTGCCAAAAAGCCATGCTGAGGAGTCGAGGGGGAGGCAATGTTTTGTTCTGTTGCATGCTGGTATTTGTAGTATTTTAGTGCAATTTAGTGAAGCTCTAAAAATATTCTGTTTTATTCTATGAGGCGACCTTTTTTTTTAGGTAGCACTTTATTTTACAGCGTCCCGAACATGTCTACTCACTATAACAGGCCTAACGACAGTAAATAATGCATGCAATACAAGCAATAAGACCCGCCCCTTTAGCTACTGTTGCTATGTCTGACAAGTCACGCGCTCTCATGCCACACATCATGTTCTCACGCGGTGAAAAATACATACAACACGTCGACAGACAAGACAGAGCAGGTTACTTTTGATATGAAACAGTTTTATATTTCAAATATTTTTTAAATTAGTTTAAACAATAGCGTTTAATGTGTGGTGACAGATCGCTGTAGCTCCTCGTGAACCGATCATCTCTTCATACTAGTTCATTTATAGCGTCAAATAAACATGAATGAACATCAGAAGGAATGTTGTTTCGAGCGCGGAAAGACGTGAGGACACACAATTTATCAAGTTCACCAACGTTAATCTACTAACTCCCCTGACTGCTTTGTCGGACAAAATGGCGGATTCTGGGTTGTGATTGGTCAGATCGCCTGTCAATCAAACTGTTTGCGAAGGGTCAATTAATATTACTCTGTGCTTTTTTGTTTTACTAGAGCACCTTGAAATGCAGTGCAACCTATTGTTATTTTACATTTTAGATTCTTTAAAATAGCCCGATTTTCACACCCCGTAATTTTCAAAATGTAATGGTATGAAAAATAATACATTTTATAGCATGAATTTATCTTATACTTATTGAGAAAGTTTTTATTTCAAAATGTTTAAGGGGTCAATAAGTCCACTCTAAAAAATGTTGCTTTAAAACCAACCCAAGTTGGGTTGAAAATGGACAAACCCATCAATTGGGTTGTTTTAACCCAGTGTTTGGGTTAAATGTTTGCTCAACCTGCTGGGTAGTTTTATTTAAAAATTACTGTAATGAACCTAAAGTTGGAAATAACATTTATTAATATGTTTAATAAATGAACATTTAATGAATAATAATTAAACAAAAAGCATTTATTAAATTGCTTATTAATAAATCTTCACCTTTTGATTATTATTGTTGCCTCTAGTAATCTGAATTTGAATTTCCAACCTATTCTGGGTTCATTTTAATACAACCATATAGTAATTTTTAAACAATAGTTGAGTTAAATAAAACTACCAAACATTTAACCCAACCATCGGGTTTGTCCATTTTCAACACATCTTGTGTTGTTTTTAACCCAGCATTTTTTTAGTGTATGTTTTTATGAGTGATAAAAAGAAGGCTGTCACCTATATTTGTTTCTATTTTATTAATAAAGTTAGTTTTGTCATCAGTCATGTACTTTGTAGCGTTTATGTTAAAGTTTAGAGCGTTATTTAATGTGGTATTAATTTCATCACCATATGATCTTCCATCTTGACGGGTTTAAAATATAAACCCTGAATCAGGGTAAGATAAAAACATGTTATAGGATTGATAATTATTTAAATTTTAAGTTATATAGGTCGCTGTGCATTGAACAGAATTGTAGCATGTCATTAAACCATCTTCACAGTAAAAACCCCAGAGTTAAATCAACTCTGCTCAGATAACATTTGGTCCCTCTCTAAATAGTGTTAAAGTAACACTCTTCAGAGATTGAATGTCTTTGACATTCAGTTGATTTCATCTAAGACTGTGGCTGAAGTCAGTTGTTGTTCTTGTGTTTCTCTTGTCTTCAGTGATTCTGCTTGTTAACAGCAGGTGTTCATCATTAATGTTCAATCATCACTTAATTAATTGCTTAATTATCTCATTAACTTTAACTCTGCTTCAGTGTTACTTTAACACTATTTAGAGCGGGACCAAATGTTATCTGAGCAGAGTTGATTTAACTCTGGGGTTTTTACTGTGTACAAAACTAGTTATGAGTAAAAAAAACAAAACAATATAAATGTCACAAAAGCACAGAAGGGAAACACTTTATTTATATGACCAGTGTTCAGATGATCACTGCCAGTTATGCTGAATAAACCTGAAACTGACATACAGGGCCACTTAGATTTGTTGATCTGTGTCAAGTTATAATATGCAACTTCTGATGTGATGGGACGTTTAAAGCATTATATGTTAAGTGAAAAATCTTAATTCTATGATTAATTCATTCTCAGAGAATAGTGCAGACACTCAAAGGCAGCAGAAGCCTGTACAGGGTCATAAATATGACATGAAGCTTTGTATTGCAGGTTGCTGCACAAAATTCACCTCATTGTTCTGTCATGCAAGTGAATTAACTAAAAAAGGCAAAATGAACTCAAAGTGGAAACGGCACAGACAGTTCTTTGTATTTCAGGAGTCTAAAGCTAGTCACTTCCTTCTATTAACTACAGTTTCTTAACGACCGACTACATTCAATCATTTAGAAACGATAATCCTTATAAGTATTAAATAAAACATAGTAATATAATCATTAGAAAAATGCAAAGTTATAACATTCAAAATATAGTATATCTTCATACAGTAAGGTCTCCAATAGTAGAATTTAAATTGTCTTCATACTGATATTGACAACATACTAGACTAGATGAGTGTTGTTTTAAAAAGCATTGTCGTGTTTTTACCACTAGATGGCACTGCAGCGCAGGTTTAAATTTAAAATGTGCAAAAGTATACTGACTCACAAAAAAATGACTGACATAGATGATATCGATGTGATCAGTCCGATAAAACAAGCTTTTTTTGTTTTGTTTTTGTTTTTTAGTCCAGTTGTCCCAACATCAAAGGGTTGCTATACAAGTCGTCCTATTCAGTTTTGTAGTCTTTTTTTGGTAAATCAGCTGGGATATTTTTCTGGACAGAAAGCAGGAATGTCTTTGATCTTGGCAAACAGTTTTACTTTTTCCAAGCTATTCTAGGCAGTAAGAAGAAACGTAAAGAAGAATCGAAAATTGTGTAAATGTTTAAGATATTCATAGTTCCTGAAGTCATTCTCCTTCTCACACCGTCAATCACTTCCTCCATCATTATTCAATCCTCCTCCTCTCCTTCGGCGTCTCCTTCCTCCTCCTGCATGAACTCCACCAGCAGTTCAGCGGTGCAGGTCGCTTCTCCCAAGCCGTTGACGGCTTTGCAGGTGTACTTGGCGTCATCATCGGGGCAAACCTCTGAGATCACCAGGCTACAGTGGCCGTCTTCTTCATAGTCGATCTGGAAGTGACGCGTCTCCTTAATAGGCTGGTCGTCCTTGTACCACACGACCTCGGGGTCTGGGTACCCTTTGAGTTCGGAAAACACAGTGAATTAATATTAAATCATAAAAATGATATCAAAAATTCAAAGCAAATGCAAGTGGACCACAACAACAACAGTTATCTTTGGCCTAACAATGAATAATCGAGTATTTAAATATCAGTATGGAGTGCTGCACCATTTTTCTGACTGATGATGATCATATCTCCACTCAAATCTACAAGCTTTCTCATTGTTTCTTTTGAACTTCGTCATATTAATCCTCACAATATTGATGATTTTTTGGCTATTTCATGGGCCATTCTACAACCAAACAACCAAAAAACACATTTAAAAAGCATTTAAGTATTAAAATCTGAGATGTTTACTAAGATCCTTCTATTATTTATTGAATCTCACAATAATATTTCAAATGTCAGTAAGCTTAATATATAACATTATCATTTATTGTCCCGAACCCTTGGCCCTAATTTCAACTTGTGAAAATGATATTGAAATAATTTTTGCAATTTTTTTCCATTGTTGATTTTAAAAACATCTTTTTGGTTTTTAAATAGTAAATTATATTTATTTTATACTCTCTTTGAAAATCTTGAAACCCTATGTAAAAAAAAAAATTACAATTTTACCGAAACAGTGTATGTTTTAGTCCATTGGCTGAGACTGATTGAGGAAATATTCTCGTGTCCCTCTTTCTAATAGCTATATAGTAAATAGAGCCCATCATTTTGAGGTAAATGTGTTCAAAAGTTTGAAAATCTGTGTGTAACTTTAAGGAACGTCACTACTAAACGCCTTTTTTTGCAATTAAGCAAACTTTTTTGGGTGTTATTCCGTAAAATTTAGTGTTTGTGTGTGTACAACTGTTCAGAACTGTGCTAAACATGCACTGATTAGCATCTTTAGGCTAGGCTCAAAAGTATCTAAAATTGTCACTACCGAAACAATCATGACCGAAACGTGGTGAAGTTTTGGTTGTAGGATTATTTTTTGGGTGTTATTTGATCAAATGTAGTGTTTGTGTGTGTACAAGTGTTCAGAACTGTGCTAGGTAAACATGCACTGATTAGCATCTTTGGGCTAGGCTCAAAAGTGTCTAATATTGTCACTACTAAACAGTCATGACCGAAACGTGGTGAAGTTTTGGTTGTAGGATTATTTTTTGGGTGTTATTTGATCAAATTTAGTGTTTGACTGTGTACAAGTGTTCATAACTGTGCTAGGTAAACATGCACTGATTAGCATCTTTGGGCTAGGCTCAAAAGTGTCTAATATTGTCACTACTAAACAGTCATGACCGAAACGTGGTGAAGTTTCGGTTGTGAGATTATTTTTTGGGTGTTATTTGATAAAATTTAGTGTTTGTGTGTGTACAACTGTTCAGAGCTATGCTAGGTAAACATGCACTGATTAGCATCTTTGGGCTAGGCTCAAAAGTATGTAAATTTGTCACTACCGAAACAGTCATGAGCAAAAGTGACAAGTTGTGAGATTATTTTGATAGTGACAAAAGGGAACACATAATCCATTATTTGTGGGAAATACAATTTTTTTAGCACACTTATGCAAATCATTAGTATTTTAGTATGTTTAAGTAGTGTTTTAGAAAATTTTGTGATGTGATCACAACATTACTGTCATTACCGAAAATTACAATTTGCATGCATATAAAATTTTTAGAAAAGGACAATTCTGTAGAATGGCCCAACCATTTTTATAATTGAGACACTAAAAGGGATTAAAATAGGTTTTTAAAAATATACAAAATAGCGAATAAGACTTTTTTTTTTTAAAACCAGGTCAGCCAAATGTTTGCTTGACCGACAGAGTTTAAAGGTAATAGAGACTGATGATCATAGCTGATAATGTTAGCACATACAAAAAAAAAAGCAATAATTGGTGTTTAAAAAATTGCTTCAGTCGCTCAGATGTCTAGACTCTGGAAAGGCATTTCGTCTGCTTTAGCATTCAACCAAAACATCAAGATTTACCTTTTATGGATGTCTCTAAGAACCTGTTATTTCACTCGCAAGCACTAATAAGATTTTTTTAAAAGAATCAAAGAAAAATATATCCAGGTTTCCACAATAATATTAAGGAGCGCGGCTGTTTTCAACATGGATAATAATCGGAAATGTTTCTTGAGCACCAAATCAGCATATTAGAGTGATTTCTGAAGGATCACGTGACACTGGAGCAATGATGCTGAAAATTCAGATTTGCATCACAGGAATAAATGACATTTTAAAATAGAAAGCAGTTATTTTAAATGGTAATAATATTTGACAATATTAAGGGTTAAGGGCAGAAAAATTATAACAGCGCTAAAAGTGTAACAGCCTTTGAGGTGAAAGGTCATTACCTTCAATCTTGCAGTCAAAGCGGGCAGCGCTGCCTTCCACCACTTCCACATCCTGTATGACAGAGGAGAAGGTGGGAGCCTCAGGGCTGCGGTTTTCATCCTCCACACTCTCAAGGAACGGCGCAGGAGCCTCTTCTATAACACACATGTGTATATTATATTTATATGCAATCAATATTTTTACATATATATAACGTTTAATATGCAATAGAGTGCGGGTTTTCGGGAAGTAAAAACTCCATTCAGTTTCTCCATAGAGAGTTGTAAAATAATCAGCAGAATTTGTGGTGAAAACTACATTACCCATGATGCTTTACAAATAGTCCCCCCAATTGAGCTCCACCCACTCCCATGAAGCTCCACAATTTAGATAATCGAGTCGATCTTTGCTCTCAAAATGCTTAAATACGAATATTTTGCAATTCACTTCATATAAATCAACATTTTTAAATGAGTAGTTTTATATTTCTCCATTGTTTTTAATTCAATTATGCTGTTTGCAATGCTACATGGGATTGTAGTTCTTTCTCTCACTAAAGACTTTTGACTTGTCTGATTTTCAAATATTATTTTGCTTCAAATGCAAGTTTGTAATGTTAAGATTCACCTCGTCGCTGGTTGGCTCGGTTCATGGCTTATAACACTTTAACAAAGACTTCTTTGAAATCCCAATGGGAGAAATGAATGGAAAAAAATACTTCCGAAACCAGTGCCGCTGAAAAAGTGGGCGGGCACTGTTGCAATCTATATACCGCATCAATGTGAACATACCGTCAGTCGGAGAGCTTTTCTTTGGTCCGATCCCTGCTAACATTCCCATTGAGCTGAACCTGGAGATCGCTCGCACTGCGTTCCCCGTTTTCTGCACAGACACTCGCAAACATGAAGTCTAAACTCTGCCAAAACAGTTTCCTTTGAATCTCATTCTTCATTTGACGAATAAATCAAAATAAAACGCAGCGCTCTCACCTGCCAGCGGCGTCTCAGGATGTACTTCTTCATCCTCTCTTTGGACAGCTGTTTAGCCTCCATGTTTCTGGTGTCCTGTTTGAGCCAGGAGTGCTCGAAACACTGAGCGCAGGTCAGCCTGGCCCTACAGCGTGACATTTATAGGGTCACAGAATCCAGATCAAATGCTCAAAATGCTCTTCTCAACATTCAGCACGTACTAATACATTTAAGTGATAATTAACTTTGCCAATAACGCCCATCATTTACAATAATGTAGATTTAACTGGGTTCTTTGTGAAGGGTCTATCTATGCCAAGAGCTCAAGATGTGCCATTCAAGAAATGGGCTTCCTGAGCATCTAACAAGGCATTTGATTAACATGGAACAATGATGTTTTTCCATAAAAGTGGTTCTTACCTCATGTCCTTTTTTAGGAGACTGCTGATGAAGTCTTTGGCCTGTTCTGAAATCTCATCGAATGCCTCATCCTCAAAATCCCAGGTGGCTGAGGTGACATTGGCAAGGGTTTCATTGTCATTGTCTCCCATGAATGGTGATAGACCACTGACACTGAGGGTAAACAAGAGGAAGAGTATCAGGCAACGATCTTTGATTCCGTTACCGCATAAGGTACAGGACTAAAAGCATTTCTCAAGGTCTGGTCCTAAAACACACACACACACACACACACACATATATATATATATATGTATATATAGTGCTAGAGGTCACATATATATATACATATATATATTTAATTATATATATATTGTCATGAATCCGTTCCGTTGTCCTCCATCCACCTGCCACTAGAGGTCGCCCTCTCATATCATGGACTCCATTCACCACACTACATTTCCCATAAGTCCCTTATCTTCATGTTGATTACTGCCCAGCTGCAGACAATCTAGTTCTCTATTTAAGTTAACCCATGTCAGTTGCGAGGTCTTGTTATTTCCTAGTGTGTAACATTTCTGAGCGTTATTCCTGTCTGGTTCCTGATCCTGCCTGCTTTCCCGTTTTGTTGTTTACCTGCCTGCTTTCTGACCTGTTTGCCTGGATTATTACTACGAGTCTGGCTGTTCCCTGCCACTACTGTTTGCTGTTTATTGACCATTGCCTGTTTGACCGCGTTTTGTCATTAAAGCTCGCACTTGGATCTCATCCCGTTAACTCGTCATTGCACACACACACACACACATATATACATATATATATATATATATATATATATATATATACATATATATTTTTAATTTTTATATATATATATATATATATAAATTAAAAACTAATTCAGATAGAAAACAGTTCTTTTAAATTGTAATAATATTTCACAATATTACTGTTTTTAATTTATTTTTTATTGAATAAATGCAGCCTTGGTATGCAGAAGAGACTTCTTTTAAAAACATTAAAAAAAATCATACCAAGACCAGATTGTTGAATGGCAGTTAAATGAAATGAAAAGAAATGCCAAAAGTCTTATATTTCAGAGCCAATAATATAGGGATATAGTTTATAAGCAATATTAATAGATACAGAGGTCATATTTCATGGCTGTGGACTACTTATTTTCACTTTTCCGACAATATCGAAAATAAAGTATATTTGATAGGTTCAGGCATTCTTAATATTTACCAAAATATTATTTTTGATCAAATTACTTTGATCTACATACAATGCCCTCACGAATCAGGACAATTATTGCAGTTCGTAGCAAAATAGGAAAGTATTGAGGTGTTTTTTTATTGCTATTCAGTGTTTTGGAAAAAAAATCAAATAAAAAAACAGCCTTGTACAACAGTAACCTGCAGATAAAAGTAACTGACACAAGTCAGTTTAAATATTTATACTCTACCTCCAAGGTATCAAAATTGTGTTTATATGATAAATTGAAAAAGCAAGCTCGGAGAGTGTGTTGTCCCAAAACTACTAATGGCCTTAAAAGGAAATGTTTCCAGTCCTCAGCATTGATTACTTTGTCTTTACGTGTTAGTGACGGTTAGATGAAGCTGAGATTTGTCACTCACAGAATGTAACAGATGACGCCAATGCTCCACATGTCCGTTGGGTAGCTGATGGCCTCATAGTTGATCACCTCAGGAGCCACAAACTCTGGAGTTCCAAACAGAACCTTCAGAGAGCCAGAATCCTCTGAAAACAACAACAAAATCACAACTTTGTTTGTGCCAAACAAAAACAGACGCTGAGCTTGGTTTTGCAGTGGTTTACCTAGCCTTCGAGCAAGTCCAAAGTCGATAAGTTTGATCTTGCTTCCCGTCTTGTTGATGCACATGATATTCTCAGGTTTGAGGTCCAGATGGACGATGCCCTGCTTGTGGATGAACTGGACTCCATCGATGATCTGCAGCATGTACTTGATCACCTCTCGCTCAGTCAACTCGAAATCCTCATCGACGATTCGCTCAAACAACTCACCACCAGAAATCCTGCAGCCAATGGGGGACCACAATGACATCATCATTAAGTGACGCTAAGCGATCACTGTCGGACTGCAATCTCACAGCATTAGAACTGTTTATGCACATTCCATTTAACAACCATATGAACAGTGTCTGTGCTAAACAGTTCTCTTACAGTCAGGGAGATTTAAATCTGGGCTATTTTCCATCATGGCTGCCAAGCTAAGAAAGAGAGCATCCATGCTCTCTCTCCTCCCCACCTCGCTGTTTCTCCATCTCACTATATAAGGACATATGACAGACACTTCTCCAATCACAGGGTTCTGGATTTTACATTCCAGCTTCACCATAAAAAGCTAAACTGGTGGAATGATTTAAAGGTGTTGAAAAAACAACTACCAAACATCACAGCCTGTTCAAAGACACCAGGGAAGAAATGCTGGGTTAGAAAAAACCCAAGTTGAGTTGAAAATGGACGAACCCAGCGATTGGGTTGTTTTAACCCTGTGGTTGGGTTAAATGTTTGCCTAACATGCTGGGTAGTTTTATTTAACCCAACTATTGTTTAAAAATGACTGTGTCTGGCTTAAAATAAACCCAAAATAGGTTGGATATTAAAAATCAGACACATAGAGGCAATAATAATCAAAAGGTGAACATTTATTAATAAGCAATTTAATAAATATTTAATTATTAATCATTATGTGTATTAATAAATGTTAATTTATAAAACATTAATAAATGTTCATTTCCAACATACTTTGGGTCTATTTTAAGCGACCAATACAGTACTTTTAAAACAATATTTCAATGAAATAAAACCACTCAGCAGGTTGGGCAAACATTTAACCCATTCACTGAGTTAAAACAACCCAGTCGCTGAGTTTGTCCATTTTCAATCCAACTTGGGTTGTTTCTAACCCAGCATTTTTTAGAGTTTTGGGTCACCAAAGTGCCCTATATGGAACAAGTTTTCATTCAGTCAACCCGTGTTACGTTACACTCTAAAAAATGGTGGGTTAAGTTGACAAACCTAGCGAATGGGTTGTTTTAACCCAGCAGTTGGGTTAAATGTTTGCCCAACCTGCTGCGTAGTTTTATTCAACTCAACTAATGTCTAAACATTACTGTATTGTTTGCTTAAAATGAACCCAAAATATGTTGGGAATTAACATTTATTAATAAGTTTAATGAATAAGAATTAAACAATTAATAATAAATGTTCACATTTTGATTATTATTGTTGCCTCTAGCAATTATGTGTCTGAGTTTCATTTTAAGCCAGCCATATAGTATTTTTAAACAATAGTTGAGTTAAATAAAACTACCCAGCAGGTTGGGCAAACATTTAACCCAATCGCTGGGTTAAAACAACTCATTCGCTGGGTTTGTCCATTTTCAACCCAACTTGGGTTGTTTTTAACCCAGCATTTCATAGAGTGTACCCTGCTGAAAAATCCAGGATAAACCAGCATGAATTGCATGTGGTCCAGGCTGGTTTGTGCTGGTGGACCAGCATCATCATGCTGTTCTCAAGCAAAATGGAGCTGGTGTAGCTGGTCCACAAATATTCCTGCTTCCCATGCTGGGAACCAACAAACCAGCAACCGGTATCCCAAGCTGGTCCCAACATGCAAAACATACCTTATGCTGGTGACCAGCAATGCTGGACCTTTCAGCAGGGTAGCCTTGGATGATATACGATAGTTTAGAGACTCACATCTCCAGGACCATGACCATGTCAGACTTTCCCTCAAAGGCGTCCACACACTGCACCAGTTTGGGGTGGTGGAGGCTGTTCATGATGCTAATCTCCTGCCTCACGTTCTCCTTTTCCTTTTGCGAGAATGACTTGATGAACTTCCCTGCCCATACCTTCTTGGTGGACTTCTCCACTAATTTGAAGACTTGACCAAATTTACCCCTTGTAGAGACAATAGAAAGACCACGAGAATTGGAAAAGGGAGAAAAGAGAAGAAAACTCTGGTATTCCTGTTGGAAAAAAAACAGCATATGCTGGTTAGGTATGTTTTGATGGTTTGAGAGGGTCAAGTGCTGGACCTAAGCAACTAGCTCCAGCTCAGGACCAGCTCAAACCATCTGCCATGCTTCAAAACATACCTAACCAGCATATGCTGTTTTTTTTTCAACAGGTACAGTAAATCTAAAAAGGCTAAAAATGTTATATTGATAATAGTGATGATGGATATAATAGACGCTTCTCTTACGTTCCTAAGCGGTCTTCTATATCATAGAAGTCCTTAACGCTGCAGTCTTTCTTAACGACCACATCTCTGTATTCTGGTTCTTTCTCCTCATCTGTGAAATGAACAGGATATGTGGGAGTCATGTTAGTAAACTTTGGATTCAGGAGGGGTGGATCGATGGGCTAATTGCTTGAACTTCATACCATCATCAGACACAGTGGCTCCAACTTCCTCCTCTTCCTTTTTCTCTGGAGAAGATTGTGAATATTTTAAAAGATTAGTTTTTAAGTAGTGCATCAGATCATACTTTGGGGTATTCAAACTGCACATCTTTTTTTCCCATTTTTCCCATTCCCATTCCCATTTTTCCCTTTTTTTTTTCTAAACCTGGGCAAAAACTGGAAAATTTTAATCTATATTATTTAAATCAGCTTATATAAATGCATTTAAGATGCTTCCCACATCATGCTGAATAACATAATCATTGAGTTTTACCCAAACGTAGATTTTATGGTCGAGTGCTGTTGCCATTAAAGCACAAGAAATTTAGCAATTCATGTACGTTTCTCAACTTTTCCTTCAAATGATGATAATCTAATTTGTCATGAAAACGTTTGCATTAAATCAGAAAACGACGCAAAATAAAGGCATTTTTGGAGCCCACCGATTCTTCCTCGATCGATCGTAACAGAAGGCACTCAAGCAGATGTTCGTTCTCACCTGTTATCTCCTCCACTCCCACTTTAATGAGCTCAGATTCTGCACTGGGCTCTCCAACTCCATACACATTAACAGCTCGAACACGGAACTTATACTGACGGTCGCCGAGAAGGTTCTGGACGTGGTATGAAGTGCTGTTACAGGAGGTCAGGTCACTCCATGCGTTGTCCATCGAGTTCCAGATCTCCAGGTTGTATGACTGGACGATGCTGCCTCCGTCGTAAGTGGGACCGTACCAGGAGAGGGTGAGTGAGGATTTGCGGATGTCGGAAGCAGCAGGGATGCCGGCTGGGGGATCTGGCTTATCTGGGACACAGATTTACATCGGAAAGGTCAGCAATAGTTACATAGCTGTGCATAGAAAGATGGGGAGACTACTAGTGAATGTGCAAATGCTAATGAACTCTGCTCCATAATTGGAGACAGCCACAAATGTTTTTTTTGAACATTTTTTGATTTTTTTTCAGAGGCATTATATAAAGAAATAAGCAGGGCTGGGTAGGTTACTTTTAAAATGTATTTCACTACAGATTACAAAATACATGCTTTAAAAAGTAATTTGTAACGTATTTCGTTACATTACTCAAGTTTAGTAACTTAATCTAAATACTTTAGAATACTTTGGAATACTAATAAGTGTGGAACAAACACAAAAAAGGTCATTGCAAGTTTTTATCTCACATTTCTGACTTTTTCCCTCAGAATTGCGTGATATAAAGTTGCAATTGTGAGTTATAAAGTCAGAATTGTGAGATATAAACTCACATACTAAATTCACAATTGCAAGAAAAAAGTCAGTTTTGCAAGTTTATATCTCCCAATTCTGACTTTATAACTTGCAATTGTGAGTTTAAATCTCGCAATTCTGAGAAAAAAAGGTGAGAAATGCAAACTCACAACTTTGAGGGGGAAAAACAAATTGTGAGAAAAAGTTGCAGTGACGAGTGAATTATAAAATGACTTACAAACAACTATCACAAAACATGAAAACAGTCGTGGATCATCAGGTCATGACAGGACAGTTAAGTTGACAGTTGGGCAATTTTTATATAAATTCAGTCATTTTGTCTTGTTCAGGACAGAACTAAATAAAAATAACAAAATTTTTATGATCCCTCTTAAAAGTATTAAAATGCTGATGAAACTTAACTCCACTTTTTCAGACGGTCAGAGTCAGAGAATCACCAATTGCTGTTTAAATGACATTAAAACTCAAAGTAATCACTTTGGTAATCTAAAACACTTTTCAGATGTAACTGTAATCTGATTACCACCCATTTAAAATGTAACTGTAATGAAATACAGTAACTCAATTTTTGTATTTTAAATACGTAACTAAGTTACTTGTATTTCGTTACTCCCCAACCCTGGAAATAAGTGACCACACACACACACACTGATGTGATACAGTCTATCATAATCCCATCTGCCTCCTCTTCTCATATGTCACTTTGTGTCTTTGTTTACTCCCATACCTACGATGGTGAGATTGAGCGAGGCCTGCTTGGTGCCAAATTTATTCTGCAGTTCTAGAGTGTAACGTCCACAGTGATCCGGGTCGCTCGCTGTGATTGTCAGCTGACTGCTGCTCTCTGTGGTCTCTATGGAAATGCCTCCACTTCCTGGCTGGATCTAAACAGGAGAAGAGTATATAATGTATCGTAGTATGTAGTATAAGTCTTTTAGGCCTTCATTTTCTTATTAATTTCACTGCATTTTAAATTAACATTGGGTGTTCACTGTTTAGATTCTTTTAGCACTTTTATATCAAATTGATGCACTGTTTCAAGTCATTACTTTTCATATATTAGTATTAATAAAATGAATAAAGCAAACTAAATGTAATATTAGTTTATTTGAATGTCTATTAATCAACCTACAGTACTTTTTTTATCACTACTTTACATTAATTCAGCAATCAATTACCGTAAACAAATACCAATCCCCATAAAAAATGGTATCAAGATGACAAGAAATCAGTGATTTTTTTTGGTTATAAAAACAGTATTTTAATGTATATTTTCAATAAGTAATTGCTGTAATTTTTTGCTTAAAGTGTGGGAAATTTATTTATTTTGTTTTTTAGGGTTTTGGTCCCGTCAAAAAAAAAAAATCACTATAAAATGGTGACTTTGCTTCAAAGTGTTTGGGAAGCACTGATCTGTCATCTTACAAACTCTCTTTCCTCCTCCAACTCTTCCTACCGGCTTTTTAAATTTGAGCCAGGTGCAAGTTATTGGTGCCGACCCTCCAAAGTTGCCCAACAGCGCCACCTTTTCTCCTGCCCTGATCTTCTGATCTCCAGAGAACTGCAGAAACTGAGGTGAAGAACCTGCATGGAATCATAAGTTCACATTCAGCGCTCTCATGGTAAATTATATTGCATTTCCTCACTCAGTCTGAATTTTACAAGAGCAAAGTGTACATGGCCTTTAAATATTCCTTAAGTTAATACGATTATGTAAGGGTAAGCGGGAAGATACTCTTACCCTGTTTGGCGGGAGCTGGTTTCTTCTTTATTCTGGCTTCATCTGAAAAAGATATAGAGCATTTATTGATGTAAAACAGAAAAACAGGACCTACTGTATATCTGTAGAGAGACATATTTACATAATTATTAAAATAAACATTTATTTAAAGAGATAGTTCACCCAAAAATGTAATTTACTGATCCTCAACTGTTTGTTCTAAACCCGTTCTGAAGAATGTTGGTACCCAAACAGTTCTGACTCCCATGATTAAAAAAGAAATGCAGAGACATTTTTTTTGTTCCACAGAAGAATGAAAGTCATTCAGGTTTATGACGGTGAATAAATGATGACAAAATGTTCATTTTTGGGTGAACTGTCCCTTTAAGAGGAGGTACCACAAGCTTAATGATTGGTTAAATAACAACGTTTTGACAGAAGGGTCTGGAAATGACCAACCAAAGGGGAAAAAAACATTCTGTGGAGTCTGAATTGCTTTTGTTGTTGGTCTAATACAAATATGTGCATTTATTAAAACTGGCATATTGGACACAATACATTAGTCACAATACATCATACAATACTTGTTTTTATGTGTATTTTAAAGGGATAGTTGACACAAAAATGAAAACTACCCCATGATTTACTCACCCTCAAGCCATCCTAGGTGTATGTGACTCTTCCGAGCTTTATAATGGCAGTGAATAGAGGATGAAATTTTGAAGCCCAAAAAAATGCATTAATCCATCATAAAATATATCCACACGGCTCCAGGGGGTTGATAAAGGCCTTCTGAAGTGATCCGTTTGTGTAAGAAAAACATCCATATTTAAAATTTTTAAAACTAAAACAACTAGCTTCCAGACAGCCATACTCCTTGTTTTGCGGCGGAAGTGGGAACTCTGACCTGACGTGTTGACGAAGAGAGCAAAACTAAATGAGAATTTGTAAAAAGAAATGTCGGAGGATTGTGATATAAGAGGCACAGCCCTATTTGTTTAAATTTGCAAGAGGCGTCTAAGTTTACGCACGTTTACACATCCTGCGTCACACATCGTGTCAGGGGTTACTCTTTTGGCGTAAGTTGACGTGTGTATGGCCGTCTACTTTTTAAAGTTTTAAAAATGCATATTTTTCTTACATAAGTGCATCGCTTCGCGTCAGAAGGCCTTTATTTACCCCTGGATATCTTTTATGATGGATGGATGCACTTTTTTGGGCTTCAAAATATTATTTGCTGCCATTTTAAAGCTTGGAAGAGTCAGAATATTATTTAATATAACTCCAATTGTCTTCATCTGAAAGAAGAAAGCCATACACTCCTTGGTTTGAGGGTGAGTAAACCATTCATTTTTGGGTAAACTATCCCTTTAATACCACAAAGTTTGATTGCAGGAAAATTACATTTTTTATTGCTCCCCTTAAAATGGATAAATAACATACTCTCCATTCAATCCTCTAATCAACCATAGCATTGCAGCATGTACAAGGAAAATGTCAAGTCAATATCCATCTGAGAATTGACAGGCGTTCTAAGGAAACTGCGGCTCCTGATCATGGTCCAGGGAAAGAGTGTTTGTGTGGACACTGTGTCTTGCTGGAATTCCCCTTATATGGGCACGCTAAATATAGGGTCTCCAAGATCCAGGAAGCAGTGTCTCTCTCCCTCCACTATTTATTTAAGGTTTGATCGCCGTCAAGAAACAATGCAACATGTAAACCCCACTAATACTCCAGCACAGTCCAAACAGAGAGAGTGGGAGAGGGGGACAGAGATCTTTATGTGTTTCAGCTCACAGAAGTCTACCATTTTAGGCCTTCTCTTCTGTCTCCAACTGATTCGTTCCTATCGCTCATTTCCTCTCTTCTGCTTGGACACACCTGAGTTTTTTCCACAAGCACTCTCAGCTGCCTGTCCTGGTATTCGCCTTTTACATGCTTTTTGTGCACTGAATTGTAAATCACTTTGACATTGTTTGTGAAGAACATACCAATGCAATGTTAACGTGATATAACTGTTTAAAGGCTGCTGTGCTTATGAGATACCAGAAGAGCAAATGCAGCAGCACAACTGGTTGCCTAATGTTCCAAAACACCGTCGGCTGAGGTTATTTTTTACTCCATCATAATCGCATGGATTAAAGCGCAGGATCTAGTGTGACAGTCGTGTTAAAAACTACTGTGCAGGCAAACTGTTCGATACAATCTGAAATCCTCCATGGATAGAGTGCACGTGATGACCATTGTCCCGTCTATGGGGTCGTCTTCTCAAATGACAAAATATTTTTCAAAGGGAAATCTGGACTTAATGTGTACCAGAATGAAGGACTAAATGCTTTTATCAACTTTCAAGAAGATTAAGGACAACAAAAAGAGAAAATGAGACTTGAATTATTGTGGTTTCTGGAAAGTTAATGAAAAATTCCCTACATACGATGAGCCTCGAGAGGGGCAAAACAAACACAAGGCCTATTTACACTGTAAATGTTTGTTGTAAACAAAATAATGGATTCCTATGCAACAATGTATTCAGCCCATGCATGAATATTCGTCCACCAACAGAAGTTTTTCTTCTATTGATGATATATATAAACTGTGAAAGACACAGAGGTGTATTCCTTTAAAGGAGGTGGTTCACCCAAATATTTAAATTCTGTCATCATTTACGCACTCTCATGTCGTTCCAAACCTGTATGACTTTATTTCTTCTGTGGAACATGAAAGTAGATATTTTGATGAACCATTTCGGTTCCCAATGACATTATATGAACACAATGGAAGTCACCAAAACAGTTTTTGTCAAACATCCTCTTTTATGCTCTGCAAAAGAAAGAAATGCATACAGGTTTGGAACAACATGTGGGTAAAAATGTTGCGTTACACTTTATTTTAAGGTGTCGTTGTTACATTGTAATTACACATGTAATTACTGAGTAATAATAATTAACTGCATGCACTTACTATAGGTTTAGGGTTAGGGTGAGGTTTTGGTTTAGCTTATTACTACAGTAACTACATGTAACATGTGTATGACACTGTAAAATAAAGTGTTACCAAATTGTTTACTCACCCTCATTTTGAAATGTGTATGACTTTCTTTCTTCAGTGGAGAACAAAAGGAGTTATTTATAACTGAATATCCAAGCTGCACCTTTTCATACACTGAATGCGATTGGTGGCCATGAAGACTTGAAATATAGTCCATAATTTTTGGAGCTTGACAATCCCTGCTCCCCATCCACTTTAATCACTAGGAAGAGGGCAGCGTGAACATTCTTCAAAGCGTCTGCTTTTGTGTTCCACAAATGGAATACATTCATAAGATTTTGAGAAGACGTAACAGATGAGGAACTTTTCATTTTTGGGTGAACTATCCCTTTAAAAAAACAGATCAAGTAAACAGCAGGTGTCCTTACTCACTTTCTGTAGTGGGAGTTGCTGGAGAGCTCTTCCTGTTCTTCTTATCTGCTGATGGGTCTGAAGGATCTATTGGAATGCAATACAAATGAATGCATCATTATTTTCCCCATTTATGTTTCAAATAAATCCTTTTTGGGAGGAATTTGTTATTGTTGCACCCTCACTCAATACTGTTTCCAGTGGATGAAGAGAAGTCTAGGAGACAAGACACTTACCATCCACGGTGACCATACAGGAACACTCTGCTTTACCATGTGCGTTCTCCGCTCTACACGTGTAGCGTCCTTCATCCTCTGGTAGAGCCTTGTCGATTGTCAGTGAACACTTTTCATCTGACGTAAAAACAAGAGGTTGAATTGAATGACAAATGTGTATCGTCCTTATAAACACGTAGCTTGTAATGTTGTTTTGCATAAATAAATACTTTAAAATTTTAGTAATAGTAAATGATTCCAGTATAGCACAAAATTATTTATACGAATATACATCACCACAGATGTCTGATAAAATGATAGGAGGTCAAGGATAAAGTTAATAATATTTTGGTTCGATGGTCCACTTTCTACTAACTAGAAGTAATTTTGCAACTCCATTTCAACTTATTCAACAGCCCCACTTTATATTAGATGTCTTTAACTAATATGTAATATCATTTAAATTAATCAATTGATACAATGCACTTATTGTGTACATACATGTTTTACTTACACCTGCATGTAATTACAGCTTTAATTAATTTCTGTAATTACGTCAATAATTACATTTTTGACCCATCCCTTATACATTAACCACACTTAAACCTGTCCCTAACCTTATCCACATCCCATCTCCATAGCAGCAAAAGTGTTTTGCAATACAATAAATATGAACACAATAAGAACATTGTACTTATTTTCTGATGAAGTACATAGTGGTTAAAGTCACCTAATATAAAGTGTGACCTATTCTTACTCTAACCTAACAATCTACTAATACTCCAATGAGAGTTAACTCAAATGTAGTTGCAAAATTAGCTATAGTTAGTAAAGTGTTTAAATTGGATCAGTGAAATAAAGTGGAATTCCATGAAAACATGTTCTTATTTTTTTTCTTAAGATTGTTAGATGAAACTTAAATTTAAAACAATCGTTTCCGGAATTCAAATTCTTATAAAAACCTTTGTAAATAATCTTATAAAGTTACCATGACCTCCAACTTGTCTTAAATCACCAAAGGTAAGATGTTTAATGAATTTAATGACTTGTTATTGTCAAATAAAAGCTAAAAAAATAGAAGATGTTCTTATTAAGAATTGCACTTAGGAACATTCTTGCAAACCTGAGAAGACTTTATATGCTTTATAAACACAAAATCCACCAGAACAACACTGGGTAGTGCATTAGGGGACACCCATCACATCCCTGTTTGATTTAGACTTGAAGGGAATCCTCTATTTCTATTCCAGAATGTTCTAATCGTGACCCAGATGATCATTCTCTCTCATGTGAGTGAAATGGGATAGGGAGGCCTTAAACCCTCAGATCGAATAACCTAATGTGAATGAGCTCAAAGAGCCAAGATAACACTCACTGAGTGCGGCAGTTGGCCATGAATCAGCCTCAGCTTTAACATCATGTGATTTACAACACAGCTCAGAACACTGAAGTAGGGAATTTAGGAAGAGAGGGTTTAAGCATGTCCACATCATTAAACCCACTCTTAAAAATAAAGCATTGATGGTTCTTTAACATCCAGGGAAACTTTCCATTGCAGAAAAGATTCTTTATAGAGGAAAACGGTTCTTTAGATCATTCAAATGTCCTTTACACTAAGAAAAAAAGAGCTGTTCACTGAAAAGTTCTTTGGGGAACCAAAATTGGTTCCTCCTTTTGGAGCCTTTGGGCCCAATTTCAACGATCTAAGTGCATGGTCTGAAGCGTAGGGCGTGTGCGAATACTCTTTATCTAGTTTAACAACGGAGAAAATGGTGTGCGCGCCAGGCACGTGGTCCAAAAGGGTCGTGTCTAGTCTCTTAATGAGCCATGGGTGTGTGTTGGGCATAACGTGCAATAAACCAATCACAGTGTCATCTCCCATTCCCTTGGCGGATTCGCTGTTTAAATGGCGGAATTTGCAAGACTGAATGCGAGGAATCCTTTTATTTTTAATATTTGGCATGTTTGTATGGCGTCCCTGTGTGTGAAACAAGCAGAGTGTAGGTGCTTTGTGAACCGCAAACCCTTTAAATAACAAAAATAAATGAATAAATACTGTGCCATTGACTATAGAGCAGGTTTTTGTTGGTCAATGGCGCAGTCATTTTCAGTTCCTCAAAATAGCAACACGCCAACAGCGCACCTGAACACACCTCATTTTCAGACAAGCACGCCCATGGGCGAACAGGTGGACACGAGTGCATTTGCTATTTAAACAATATGGTGTTAGACATGAAAATGAATTGAAACTTGCAAAAAACTACAGTCGAAACTGGTGTTGCATTGCGCCCGGTGTATGATGGGCCCTCAGTCGTTATGAACCTGAAGGTTAACATTACATTGTACTTGTCTGTCACATTTAAATTTATATCAATCAAGACATAAGAAACTGTCGAGAAAGTACAAGATCAATAGTATTTTAGCATTGTAGTTTTAAATATATCAACTTTTATACCTTGCTGTGATAAGATGATGAACTTGGATGGCTTCACTATTTTCCCATCAAGTATCCAGGTGATGACAGGTTGGGGGTCAGAGGTCACCTGACACTCTAACCTCAGCTTCTCTCCATCCACCACAGTGATGTCACCGAGAGGCTGTGTGAAAGCAGGCGCCTTTCCAGCATCCTTCTCTCCTCCATTCACAACTTTTGCCTTTTTATCATTTGTTATTTGTCCATCACTTGTATTCTTCTTAGGACTGGCTTTCTCCTTGCTTTCGGGTGCTCTCGTTTCAGCGATTTCCTTCACGTTCACCTTTTTATCAATTGCGCCACCATTTACGCCATTGACGTCGCTTTGCTTTTCCTTCTGGGGTGTCTTGGGTGCTGGTTTTGATGAATTCTGCTCAGTTTCCTCAGTCTTCTCTGGTTCTGCTGCTTGCTTCTTGTTCAGGACGGCCCTGAAGTCCGACGGTGCGCTGCTTGGAGGCGGTGTGGCAGCAGGTGCTTTGGATGAACCGTCTTTCTTGTTGAGCAACGATCTGAAGTCGACCTTTGACGGGGTGCTCGTCTTGATCTCGGCCCCCGGCTTAGGCCCCGACCGGGGCTTTAGAGCTGCCCTAAAGTCTGTCATCTGTCTTCCTTTGCTAACCTCTAGGAAATAAAACCTTTCGTCAATCCCTCTCGGCTCCTGTGGTTGGGGTTCCTTGCAGTTCCAGATGCTGTAAATGGATCCAGTTGTATGAGCGTTCCTTCAGTGGAGGTCCTGCTCTGTCTGTGGCTTCCAGTCAACTCTCTGTTCTCCCCACTCTTGGGACAACCCCTCTGGACCAGAATGAAAGAGGGAGGAGAGAGGGACAGAGGGAAGGAGTGGGGAGTGGAATCAGATTGTTTAAGAGCTTAAACTCCATTCTATAATAGGTTAATTGGAGACAGGAACACATTTCATATCTGTGTGGCATCAAAGGGGGGGAGCGCCATTGCCTTATTAGGCAAACACTTCCAGTGCATGGGCATCAACAGAGCCAGGAGGTAAACAGATGGCAAGATAGCAGCAGAATCTGATCCATTATGCTAAGCCCAATCTTCAGTCTTTCATCATTGCCCGATTTGGAATTGCATTCATTAAACAGCAAAAACTTGTCCTTGTTGACTGTTTAGTCATGAGAAAAGCATATTTTCTCATCCATGTTTCAGATGCTTGGACGGAAACCAGAAAATAAGTGTTCTGGTCATTACGTGGGTGTTTCTTTGGATGTGCCTAACTTTATGACCTCTCTGTAAATGAAGGCCCCTCATTGGGCCATGTTGAAGATGCATTTCACCAATCAGAGTTGAGTTGCATGTCTCCAACAGTTTATATTAAAATGTAACATGGGCAGCCTTATATGGCTATGAACCTCAATGTTACTCTTCAACTCGTCGTGCGTGTGTGTGGAAGATGGACACAACATGGGAATGTCTCCTAGATAAAATAGCTTCCTGTGCTGTTTTGCTTCAGCACAAGGGGAATCTGTGCGTGAACTTTCCATTGCTGCTGGATTGAAACAGTCAAACACACATCTTTAAACTGATCTCGCTTCTTTTCTGTGGGAGACTGCGAGTCCACTCCTCAATGGTGATAGAGGTCTTAGAGATGTGTTGTTTTGAGTCATAATCTGACCATGTGCGACCGCTGATGAAATGTTTTCCATTAGATGTCATTTTCAAATAGTAAATTTAAAAACAAAGTCTCATTTTGCTTAGGCATACAGCTGAAACACACAGCATTGTGTGGGTTTTAAACTCTGCTCAGCGAAATCCAGACTCTATTGTTAAAACAAAACAATGGTTTAAGCATACGTCATGAAAAGACCCTCACTTCTGCCTCTTTCTAGGAGTATATACTTAGCTTTGCAGCAGGAACATTATCCAGACTTATAAGGAACAAACAAAAAGAGCGAGCATCTCATTTTTAACTGCCACCCATTTAGACGTGATCCTCAGTCATTTTCACAGCTTTTCTCTCCTGGCTTAGAATATTTTTTACACTTTTAATGAAGTGAATAGCACAGAGAGGACAAATACAGTTTGTAACTGTTTTTTTATAATAAAAAAAAGCCAACTATCAAAAGTAAAGAAAGAGACCTGTAACTTTACTAACATGACCCGCACGTTTAAAATAATACCTAATTTATTCACATAAGAAGTTCTAAGTTTATAATCAACATCTCACACATACTTTTCCAGTATTTATTTGCACAGGCCGCAAACTGGTAAACTGTGATTGTAAGCAGTGTTTATTGTAATCAGTTTTGCTAAACTTACCAACAAAAAAAAGAATCAAATGCCAATCAAATGCTTTCTAGAATCTAAACTACACTACACTATAAACAGACACTGAAGTTTTGCTAAACTTACCAAAAAAAAAAAAAAAAGTTATTTATTCAAAAGCAAGTAAAAGGCCATTGCTCTTTCCTCCACATGACTTCATTTAATTTGTTTATCAGGCTAAAAAGATCAAACAGGACTAAAGATGATGCCTGAAGTGAGTAAAGTCTCAAATTTTCAGACAACTTTCAAAGTCACGACATAAAATATGTTAGATGATATGTTCTTACTTCAAGGCAGGAATAACTGGATGAGAGAATATGATGGTAGGAATGTTCCAGAATGAAGAACAGGTATAAGGCGGGTCGATGCCGTTTACCTTTCAAATATGACAAGAGCAGTTCTTATTGGTTACACTTTATTTTACATTGTAACTATCAATTTAAGTACCGAGTAATAATAATTAACTACATGTACTTACTATAGGGTTAGGATTAAGGTTTTAGTGTTAGTTGCATGTGTACTGGAGGCCAGCCTTCTTGTTAGAGCGTCCGACTCCCATGCCAGAGACCCGGGTTCGAGTCCTGCACTGAGCGGGGCGAATAGGATCTGGGTTGGGGGGTTACACGTGTAATTATTCATAATAACAGATGTAACAAGAACACTGTAAAATAATGTGTCACTGCAGCTCTTCAAAATATCAAAGTAGAAATTACTAAAATACTTTCCTTGGACCTTGAATACATACAAGCGAGTATATGTTTTTAAAAAAATTATTAAAAGAATAATTCATAAATATAGCTGCGAGCAGCAGATGTTGGGATTCAAGCACTTTAATGCCTTTAAGCACATGCGTAAAAAGGTATGTTTTAGATTATTTGCGGCCAATTTATCATAGGAGATACTGCGAATGATTTTTAAAGCTTTTTAACAAGGATTGAGGTTGAGCCAAAAACCTTGAGTTTGTTTGCCAAAGTTGGTTTTTGAAATAATCTCCAATATTTAAGGAATGATTTGATGGTCAGCGGCAGTTCTAGAGGCAAAGTTGCTGAGATGAATGAATGGTGTGAATGTTGTGGCCCAGCGGGTTTCGTTGCGATCGGCCTCTGTTAAACTTGTCTGATAGCTGCTTCATTGGCCACTGTCGGACACATTTTTCAAGATACGCAAATGTCCTCCAAGGCAGTCTTGGCACCTTGGACAAAGACACCGCATGCCAAATTTCAAATCAATTAGACTTCGGGTTGTGTGGTTATAGCCATTTTAATTTTTTTTTCCATGTTATAGCGCCACCAAGTGGCGAGTCGCCACGTCCTTTTTAACACGATCACAGAATGAGCTCTTACATATGTGTGCCAAATTTGGTGAAAATCTCTCAATCCGTTCGCAAGTTATAGCCATTTTAGTAAAAGTTTGAACTTTGAACGTTTGAAAATTCACATTTACAAGATATAAGCATAACTTACAGTCTCTCACTTGCGCCATTATGGATCAACGGTTTTGATGACATCACGCTGCATTAGATTTTCTGTCCAATCAGATGCTTTCTAGAATCTAAAGCGTCCCGCCCACTACACTATAAACAGACGCTGAATCTGCGGCTGAAATCGGTCATTTGTTCACACATTTAGTATTTTTAACATGGTGAATGGCACTATATAGTGGCTAAGGAACGAATCAGAGCGTGTAAATATGCTTTCCATTGAGGCGAATGAATTCTGACTTCACGTTAGTGTCACACAAACCGCCGGTCCACAGACACGATATCAGTGTGGATCATATGCGTGAGTCAGTGCAGACCATAAACCATATCGGACCTTGAATTCTGCACTGAATGCTGTATTTTAAAGCGATATGGTAGAGATTAGAAGAAAACAGAACTGTGATTACTATTGACTAATTGATAAAAGGGGAGGAGCTCTTCGATATGTCCCACCCTAATTGCACATGCGTAATTGAATAATTCTTGTTTCTTGCAAAATTTAATATTTATTTAATAAAGTTTAATATTTAATTGATTGTGACAAGAATTAGTGCTTACATGTGAACATACTTTAAAACAGCAGTCCCTGGATGATCACATACAACACAATAGCAATAAATAAGCCAAAACTGGATTACACAAGTCATAAATTCCTTATACCATTAATAAACACACTCTCTCATGTCCTTGCGTTTGAGGAATGACTATACTCATAACACATTCCCAAACAGTAAATCAACAGTAGGTGTGACAGAATAGAGGGGGCATCCCTTAATATCCATGCGTGCCCAGAGACAGAGTGGTGTGAATAGAAATACTACATGCTTTGTGTCTGAGAATGGAGAGGCTTTCATATGGGCCAGACAAGCAAGGGGACACTGTTTACACAACAGCTTGTGTGGTCTTCTTCTTTTGAGACCAGAACCTTATATGTCCATGAAGACTTGGACCTGCAGATCAATCAGCACCTCTCATACCAGTCATGAACAAGGGCTCCTGCGTACTTCTTTTCATAGAATGTTGTTTCAGAGTGGTCAAGCTTGCATTTCACTTTGAAAGATGGCAGTTTTCAGAGCCATGTCACATCTAAACTTGCTATTGTATAAGATGGAGCTCACACTAGAGAAGGGAAATAACCTCACTTTTATTCAGAGGCCCAAACTGAGCAAAAATATATAGTTTTCATATGCATACTCTTGCTAGCATTCATCCACACTCACTGTGATCATGCACACCTGCTGCTCATCAGAACCTGGTTTAGACTGGCATTTAAACCTCACACTTGCTCTCAGTCAATGGTTGGCCTTATTATAGGAGTCTAAGACTCTGTTTTCGCTCTGCTACATAGGAAAATTACTTCTCTGTGTGTTTACTTACCTGTTTATCAACTATCTGCTCTCGACGTTCACGATAAGTGGTTATCTTGGGAGAAGTATATCCTGGAGTGTTTAGTTTACTTGTTATTGGACGATCTGTGTTGGATTTAAGAGCTAAATTCATATTAACTCTGAGTTTGCTCACTCTTTTAAAATATATACCATGTATCTTCGTTAATGCAATTTTTTGGGTATTTTGGATTTTTTAAAAGACTTACTTTTGCAAACATGTCCTAGGTTTTTGATCTGATCGGCACCAAACCAGCGCAGCAAGATTTTCTGGAGTCTGATAGTCAAAAAGAATTAAAAAAAAGTTGAAATTTTAATGTACGGTCTGGAAGGGCCAAAATGTTCAAACTTTTAGTAAAATGGCTATAACTTGCGAACGGATTGAGAGATTTTCACCAAATTTGGCACACATATGTAAGAGCTCATTCTATGATCGTGTTAAAAAGGACGTGGCGACTGGCCACTTGGTGGCGCTATAACATGGAAAAAAAATTAAAAATGGCTATAACCACACAACCCGAAGTCTAATTGATTTGAAATTTGGCATGCGGTGTCTTTGTCCAAGGTGCCAAGACTGCCTTTGAGGACATTTGCATATCTTGAAAAATGTGTCCGACAGTGGCCAATGAAGTTTGAGCAGCTATCAGACAAGTTTAACAGAGGCCGATCGCAACGAAACCCGCTGGGCCACAACATTCACACCATTCATTCATCTGAGCAACTTTGCCTCTAGAACCGCCGCTGACCATCAAATCATTCGTTAAATATTGGATATTATTTCAAAAACCAACTTTGGCAAACAAGCTCAAGGTTTTTGGCTCAACCTCAATCCTTGTTAAAAAGCTTTAAAATCATTCACAGTATCTCCTATACTTTTTACGCATGTGCTTAAAGGCCTTAAAGTGCTTGAACCCCAACAACAGCTGTATTTATGAATTATTCTTTTAATGATTTTTTTAAAACGTATACTCGCTTGCATGTATTCAAGGTCCAAGGAAAGTATTTTAGTAATTTCTACGTAATTATTACACATTGATTTTTAGAGTAAACACATTTTTGATTTTTTTAGTAAATGCACATAAATGTATAAACCCAAAATTATTTTTTAAAAATATATATTTTTTTATTATTGTCATTTATTTTATTTATTTTTTAACAACTTTCTTCTTTTCATCGTCTCAGACATCCATCCTGAAGGTGCCATAAATTTAGATACACGAAAGTTGTAAATAAGACTAGACTTTGAGAGTAGGTCTGCCATCTTGTGGTAAAAAATTTGACCCATGGGGTGAAATGGGTCAAAAAGAGAAACATTAAAAATGTTATCTGTTATCTGTCTGTATGAGAATCACGAGGCCGGATTTGTATTCTTTATTTAACTCTGTTTAATGCTTCTTTGACCTTAATATGGACCAATCTGTTCATAAGTTGACCCATATCTCCTCTAAACAATATCAACCCAAACAGACAACCTGATTGGGCAGTGCAGCATATACGTCACAGTGGGCGGGGTTACACCCCACTCACTTCCTTATTACTGACAACACTGAATGGATTTAATAAAACTGTAGTCAGTTTCGCGTTGCTAGTTTTTAATCTCCTAAATAAAATTCGCAACCATTCATTTTCATTTACATCAAGTAATCACATAAAAAGTGTACTTGACATAATCAGCGTAATAAATCACGTTTTTAATCATAACTAAAAGATGTTAAAAGCGATTATCCTAATTGGCGGCCCTCAAAAAGGTAAGACTTCAGTTTTTCTCTGAACGGTACGAATGTTATGAATGAAAGTTGAATGATAGGTTACTGAAACGACTGCATCACATTACGATGACGTGGCGCAAAGGACACGTGACTGCGTCCGATATAGGATCACTAAAATCAGCTGAAACCTTAATACAAAAGTACATGAACATTAATTTCATTAAAATGCCCTGTGTTCAGGTACCAGGTTCCGGCCCCTGTCATTCGAGGTGCCCAAACCTCTGTTCCCTGTGGCTGGAGTTCCCATGCTCCAGCATCACATAGAAGCCTGTGCTCAAGTAAGATTTTCTCTGTAAAGTCTATTGAAAAGTCTATTATTCGCATGTGTTTTGAAAGTCTGCCATGTTTTATTCTCTTACAGGTGCCTGATATGAAAGAGATCATACTAATAGGTTTTTATCAGCCCAATGATGAGCTCAACCGCTTCATTTCTTGCGCTCAGCAGGACTTTAAAATCCCAATAAGGTCAATTTTCAAGTCATTTTAAATAAAAAAACATATTTAAAATTTTATAATGTGAATGCTACTGGGTGATTCTATATTTGCAGGTACGCTCACACAGTCGTTATTTGTTTCGGCTTTTTCAAATGGCTATATTTTTAATTATTTTAACAATTTGTTACTCATTGTCACGGATCACGACGTGTTAAAGGTCATAGCAATGTAATATTTTCTTTAAAAGTGTCTTATGTAGCTGAAAATCATCATTTCTTGACTGAATTAGTTGGTGTATCGTGTAATTTGTCATTTATTTTATTTACAAAAGCCCTGAATGGTATTTTTCCTAACTCTACAACATTAAAATGTTTTAAAATAACTTTTATCTGATAAAAATGTGTGTCCATAAATCTTGTTTACCGTATAGTTTGCCTTAAAATTGATGGATGCTATGTAAGATACAGGAAATGATGTCACTTTTCTTCACTGATAAGGTGTGAAGCACTGAAAGGTATGAGAAAATCTAAAAAGTTATTTCGTAAAACGACAAAATTGTTACCGCCACATCAAAAGGAAAGCAGAAGTTCTCACTGATCACACTGCGGGTTGTTTAAAAGTTTATAATTATTAATTCTGTTACCATCAAAATCAGTTACCAAGGTAGAGTTGACAGTGTGTAACAGAGTTGAATAATATAAGGAAGTCTGTTTTTTTTGTTAAAAGGAAGAACATTTTTTTTATATGTTTTCATTAAGATACTGGATAGAATTTCTATTAGTAAACATTTTTTTCCCTTAACTTTTTGAAATGCAAAATGTATCTCCAATTATAGAATCACTCTATTATATTGATATTTTGTGTTACATATTTGATAGTCCTGTGATTTTAAAACTAGTCAAATATATAAGCTTAAAGCGTTTGTTCACCCAAAAATGAAAATTCAGTCATTAATTTGTTCATCTTCAGAACACAAATGAAGATAGTTTTGATGGTTCAGTGAGTCTCTATTGACAGCAAGATAATGGACACTTTCAGATGAACAGAAAGATACTAAAACATATTTAAAACAGTTCATGTGTTATATATATATATATGTGTGTGTGTGTGTTACAGTGGTTCAACATTAATATTATAAATCGACGAGAATACTTTTTGTGCGGCAAAAAATCTAAATAACGACTTTTCAACAATATCTAGTGATGGACGATTTCAAAACACTGATTCATGAAGCTTTACGAATCTTTTGATTCGAATCAGTGGTTCAGAGCGCGAATCAAACTACCAAAATCACATAAACTATTGAAATTGCGAAACTCTTATGACGTAACGAAGCCTCGTTTACTGAAATCACGTGACTTTGGCGCTCCGAACCACTGATTCGACACAAAAGATTCGTAAAGCTTCATGAATCAGTGTTTTGAAATCGCCCATCTCTAGATATTGTTGGAAAGTCGTTATTTTTGGGGTTTTTTTGGCGCACAAAAAGTATTCTCATCGCTTTATAATATTAAGGTTGTACTCACATGAACTGTTTTAAGTGTTTTAGTGTCTTTCTGGGCATCTGAAAGTGTTCATTATCTTGCTGTCAATAGAGACTCACTGAACCATCAAAAATATCTTCATTTGTGTTCTGAAGATGAATGAAGGTCTTACGAGTGTAGAACGTTTTAATCACACATTATCTTTTTTTTCTTTCTTTTTTTATTATCTGTAGGTACCTGCAGGAATTTGCTGCTTTGGGTACAGGTGGTGGGATCTATCACTTCCGTGACCAGATCCTGTCTGGGGGTCCGGCTGCATTTTTCCTCATGAATGCTGATGTATGCTCTGAGTTCCCCTTGCAGGAAATGCTCCGGTTCCACCACCAACATGGCGAGGATCGTTGCGGAGTCTTACTCGGCACTACAGTGAGTTTAACTTTAGTGAACGAGAGAGTGGATGATATGATTTTGGGAATTTAATCCAAACGTTTTACTCTTGTCTCTCATTGCAGGCCAACAGAACACAATCTCTGAACTACGGCTGCATTGTGGAAAATCATGAGACAAATGAGGTACTATGAATAAAGATGTACAAGATTGCTTCCTACTAATTCATATGAGGTGAAGGTCAAACTTTCAGTTTAACAAATGCCATTAAGAAGAAGCTTACATATGCTAATGATCACCCATTTTCTTTCAGGTGCTCCATTTTGTGGAGAAACCCAGTACTTTTGTAAGTGACATTATCAACTGTGGTATCTATTTGTTCACACCAGATATATTTGGTCACATTGGGAAGGTTTTCCAGAGGAACCAGCAAGAGAAGATCCAGTGAGTGTCACTGACTTAATTTAGCCCCTAAACCACATTGCAGACTTCTCTGGAGAGATTTACATGTCAGTTTGACCAGATTGCACTGAAGTTAGTTATTGTTTTCCACAGGGAAGAGCTCACTTATGGCAAGCAGATGCCAGAGGTGATTCGGCTGGAACAGGACATCTTTACAACCCTAGCAGGACAGAAAAAACTACTTGTCTACAAAACACAGCATTTCTGGAGTCAGATAAAGTCTGCCGGGTAAATCTGCCTTTCTGATTGTGTTCTCTCTTCCCACCTTTCTGCCACTTATACGCAGTACATGATGTTTTATAATATAACACAGGTCGGCAATATACGCTAGTCGTTTGTACCTCAAGCAGTATCATCGGACGCATCCTGAGAGACTGGCCACAAACCTAGACAAAACTCCCAAAATAATAGGTATGTTGCATGACGTATTCTCTCTCTGAACAAGTTTAGCTTTACAAAGCTGTAATTTTATTAAACATAATTAAGAAAAAAAATGTGATAGAAACCATTTTCACTCACAATTAAGTACAAAGAAACATAATTGAATTAAATATGAAATTTCGAAGTAGAAAGAATGAAATAATGTAGTATGAGTGCAAACAAGGTAGGCCTAGTGGTGAGGGAGTTGGGCTTGTAATCTGAAGGTTGCCGGTTCGATTCCCATGCATTTAAATAAACAGCACTCTCTCCACCTTCGATACCATGACTAAAAGTGCCCTTGAGCAAGACACCTAACCCCTAATTGCTCACCTTGTTAGTCACTTTGGATAAAAGCGTTTGCTAAATGATGAAAAATGTAAATGTAGTATGACTTTAAGTTACAAAGTTGGTTTTCCACCTTCAGGAGATGTTTATATCCACCCTACAGCAAACATCGATCCCTCTGCTGTGGTAAGTACATGGATAACAACTTAGATAAAGATATATTTCTGCATTCTACTCAGTTTGTTTCTCTCTGTTCAGTTGGGTCCTAACGTTTCAATTGGCAAAGGGGTAACGATTGGAGGAGGCGTAAGATTGAGGGAGTCCATCGTTTTACATGGAGCCGTGTTACAGGTATGGAACAATGGAAACCAGACGTTAGAAATAAAAGTTAAATTAGGGTGCGTTCACTCTTGTCATGTTTGGTTCGATTAAAACGAACCCTGGTGCGATCGCTCAGTTAGTGCGGTTCGTTTGAACACATGTGAACGCTGCCATCCGAACCCTGGTGTGGACCGAGACCGCTAAAAAGACGGGTCTCGGTCCGCTTCCAAATGAACTCTGATGCGGTTCGGTTGATATATGAACGCAACACGGACCAAAGACATGTAAACGAACCAAAAACAGGACGTGATGTCACAAGATGCGACGCTACAAGTCAGCTGATTTGACGATGCGGAAAGATCGGTGAATCCAAAATGAGTCGAGGGCAAACGTGGAGCAACGAGGAGGTGAAGTTTCTGTTTCTGTGTACAACGGAGGAAATCCTGCTGCTGTTTTGAATGTTTTGAACATTTTATGAGCTCTTCGTGAGTTCTCAGCTGGTAAAAATAAAGCATATGTACACGTATAAAATGATGGCGTTTAATCCAGAACACAGCGTTGTTTTGAACGTTCGGTAAGCGAGCTCCGTCGCGGAATATACGTCATAAAAGCCGTCCAATCAGGTTATGACCGTATCCCTATGCCTTTGGTTCGGTAACTTTAGATTCGCTGTTAAAAATGCCAAGTGTGAACGCTAGGTGGACCAGGACTATATGTTTTGTTTTTGTTTTTTGGTCCGGTCCAAACGAACCAAACCAACTGAACTACAAGTGTGAACGCACCCTTAATAATTAAATATGCATGTCTCTGTTTCAGGACCACTGTTGTGTGTTAAACAGTATTGTTGGGTGGGACAGTACAGTGGGAAAGTGGGCAAGAGTAGAAGGAACTCCAAGTGACCCCAATCCCAACGATCCTTATGCCAAGATCGACAGCGAGACTCTGTTCAGGGACGGAGGTCTAACCCCATCCATCACCATCCTTGGTATGAAAATCTTGAATCTATTACAAGTTCTTGTGGCAATATGGAGAAGGAATATAATATATAAATGAGCAATATCACACGAGTAGCAGTGCAATATGGCTGTAAATCAACATTCAGCCGAATGTCCACTGAGGAAAGCGATGTCTTTGTCCTTTTAAAAGTTATGGGGATTTCCTACAGCGCTACAACAACTTCCTTGCTCTAACGCACTCATAAAGACGCCATCTAATGGCGTTATAATGTAACTTTCACTGAAGTCACGTTCACTAACGGACCCTTTCTCAATACCAAATACGGCATATTATTTATATAAGATAATTATTGAACAATATTTAAATTTACAACAATAGCCATTATAAAAGACACAAGCAAACAAACACAATCAGATAAATAAAAAACGCAAGCAAACAATTCAGTCAAACGTACAAAAGTAGCGCTCTAGTACAGGATTTAAGTTAAATATAGTCTAAATATAAAGTTATGAAACTTAATTTTCCTCTTAACCCAAATTGTTTTGCTCTGGAACAAGTAATTGATTAATTAGACCAAAGATTGCCCATTTGATTAACCCCAAATTAATTATATATATATATATATATATATATATATATATATATATATGTTTAACCAACGCAAGCAGAGTGATACAGTCAAACGGTTCCAGTGCTGATAATGAGCGAAAAATCACACAGCTAATCCGATTCGAGAACCAGAAAGAACTGTTGTATAATAATAATATAATGTAAATTGTCCAGCGCTGTAGTAAGCGCACGATCACAAAGGATAACAAATGGAGTCTTTAATAGTAAATTTCACTAGGATCACACAGGAGAATCACAGAGAAAAAGCTCAGGAAATAACAACACTTAATATAAACAATACCAGACAATGAAAACGGAGGACTCAAATACAACAGGAGAGTAATCAACTGCACAGAAACAAGTGCGTAGAACCAAGGCAAACCAGAAGAGGGAAAACAGAACCAAAACACAAATGAAACTAAACCAACACAGAACGTATATGTTATAATAATATATGTTACAATAATATAATATAATGTAAAATAATATAATATACAATTTTGAAAGAAGTCTCTCTTACCAGACTTCTGATATTTAATCAAAAATACAGTAATATTATGAAATATTATTACAGTTTAAAGTAATTTTTTTAATTTTAATATATTTTAAAATGTGATGCAAAACTGAATTTTCAGCATCATTACTCCAGTCTTCAGTGTCACATGATCCTTCGTAAGACATACTCACGAAAATTTCTTATCAATGTTGAAAAAGCTCAAAAGAAGTATTTATTAGAATTTTTTGTAAGAATGTGAATGTCTTTACTGCCACTTTTGATCAATTTAATGCATCCTTGCTGAATAAATACTAATTCCTTTAAAAAAAAATTAAATCTTACGGACATCCAACGTTTAAACAGTAATTTAACACAATCATGATGTAACTGCAATTTTTGATTATGATGTGAAGAGTCTTTTAAACACATTAATGAGATGTAATGGCAGATGCAGTCCAGAAGGTGGAGTTGTTCCTTTAGGAATTATAACTCTTGCTAATGCATTTATGTGGCAACAGTTTTCCCACAACAGAAAGCTTGTCTGACCGTTCATACTCTCTGTAATTTCCTTGCAGGCTGCAATGTGAATATTCCATCAGAGGTCATCATTCGAAACTCTATCGTCTTGCCTCATAAAGATCTCAACAGGAGCTTCAAAAACCAGATTATTCTATAGAAGACTTCTTTTGTCTTTCTGAATACAGTACATTGGGTGAGGTAGAGAGTATATAGCTTAAAAATTGCACAAAATTAATGTTCATTGTTATTTAATGTTTATGTATTTGGTAGTTACTGTTCACTTGTTTCGCGGTAATATAGTATGAATAATAGGGTTCAGCAATGGGATATTTTCCTGATTATTTCAGGACTGGGAATTTTGTATTTAATGGCTCACTCTATGATGTACCAGCCTTATCCACATACAGTAACATAATACTAGATTTTACTTTACTTTTAAAGTTTTATTCCTTAATTGCAAATCACATATACCCGTATTGCCTTTTCAGCAAAATGGAGTGAGCAATGAAGTATTTTTCTAGAAACTGACCGATTTAAAGGCACATCATTTTGGTAGGAATGGAAAAGGCTGGAGATGAGGTTTGGGTTTTTTTAGTAATTATGCCTGTTTTCTGTTACAACCATTTATTAAAATGCTCTCAACCACAGAAACATCAGAACATGTCGAGCACAGAATGAGCCTGATGCGTTTATACTTTAGTTAAATAACTGTCTGCAGTCCATCTTAACGATTTAAATGTTAACATATATACATATATCAAAGTATTGAGTTATGGAACAGATCAAAACTGATATGCCATATGGGCGATCCGTTTGACTGGAGGGAAATAGTAAGAAGAGACTGACATCTGCAGTACTGCGTTTCTTTGCCATTTACATTTATTGTTGTTTTTGTGGTTTTCTGTCAGCCAACATGAAATGCAAAATAATTGAGGGCTTATACAACACATATTTGCCATTTAATTGTTTTTATTACATTTATTTATGACCAAAGTAGTGAGATTGTCTGCACTGACGTTTTCAAATTTAAAAACCGTTCCAGGTAAGAAAAGTAAATTAAATGTCTTCTTAGCACACATTTCACACAAGATTTTATTTATTTTTTTAATTGCAGAATGTGTGGCAGAATGGTATAATTTTGATAGATAACAGGGTTTTTCTATAACACTGCCATATTAATAAAGCATTACTTCAACATTAACATACATTTACCACGATATCTGCATTGTCATATATAATATAATGCCTTTTTTTGGGTTCGGATCACTGGGGGAAACTGTAACACTTTATAATAAGTTTCCAATAATAAAGTACTTACAAATCATTTGCAAACTGATTATAGTAATTTATAGTTTAAACATCGTAGTCTCTATTGTTAATATATTGAGTTCTTCATTCATTGTAACTGCAATTAATAATATGATTATAGTTTAATTAGCTCATGTAAAGATTTAGACAATGTTTTTTTAAGCTTGGTTCAACAACTTATTAACCATATTATAGTTCTCACTTTAGATTAGGTCACGGAAAATTATTAAATGTCATTAACTGCTTTAAAACAACCTTTATTGGACATTAACTACATTAGAATCAAACACTTGTTTACAAATACATTAAGCATTTCTATATATATATATTTTTATTATTTATATATATATAAATATATAAATAATAAATATATATGTGTTTATT